>CASHTC010001415.1:0-140912 GCA_949357725.1 Hyperoplus immaculatus
CGCAGGGCGCAAGCTAACTATCAGGAGACATTTAGGGTTCAGTGTCTCTTTGCCCAGGGACACTTGGACATGTGGCGGGGAGACGGGGGAGCCAGCAGCCATACAGATGTTAGTGAATTGTTTATTACGGCTTGTATGGGGTCAAATTAGATACTCAACATAACGTGAAAATGAGTATGAGTAGGAAGTTAGTATGATTAAGCCGTTAGTAAGAGTAGGACGTTAGTATGAGTTGGATGTTAGTATGAGTAGGACGTTAGTATGAGTAGGACGTTAGTATGAGTAGGACGTTAGTATGAGTAGGACATTAGTATGAGTAGGACATTAGTATGAGTAGGAAGTTAGTATGAGTAGGACGTTAGTATGAGTAGGACGTTAGTATGAGTAGGACGTTTGTATGGCTTTTAGTATGAGTTGGACGTTAGGGCTTTTAGTATGAGTAGGATGTTAGTATGAGTAGGATGTTAGTATGAGTACGATGTTAGTATGAGCCACAGACTCCACTATCAGATGTGTGTTCTTCCTCCAGCTGTGTTGATCTCAGCAGAGAGATGCTGCCATCTACAGGACAACCCGCAGACTGCAGGACAGAGCACAGCATTTTAGATTTAGAAACTGCCTCGCCAAAAAAAGTCCCCACCTGGATTTTACTAGGCACATAGGCAAGAGCCCTCTATCGGTCAGAAACTGCAGTGATTAATATGTTTCAGTTGCAAAAAGTTATGTAACCCTAACTGATGCAGTGAGTAGCTTCTTATTTCTTAAACCACCATGTCAGAAGACATATGCTGTGGTTTGGGAAAAAGATGAAACTGTTTCAGAGGAGTGAAATGATTGGCCTGCATCAAACAAAGGAAACTACTCAGGAGAATATGAAACTACTAAAATCCTGTTAAGAACTGTCCAACACATTTATACATAATTAGTTAGATATTACAAATGTACATAATCCTATTTGTTACAATGAGATACAACGGCAAAAAGAAAAGCTCCAATGTCAGTAATCAACTGGCAAAGTTTCATGATATCTATAAGATAACATTATACCCCGTTCACCTGCAGTGTCCTCGACTTTGACCACTGGGTGGTAGTAATGCGCTCAGCGTCTACACTGACGGAAGTCTATATCAAGGAGAAGAAGAAGAAGGTTAGGATCTGCGCATGCGCGGTCTTTTCTCACAACACTGGAAGATTCAGCAGACAACACAAGCCTCTTCACCGTCTCATCTTTATTTATCAGGTTGGTAATGTTTCTAAACCTCACCGTGATTGTTGTAGTTTGTTAATGAATGTTGAGAGATCGTTTTAGTTTAAGGTAATATAGTGAAATGAGCGAGTTTGTCTTACTTTCACTAAAGTGTAGCTGCAGAGAAACAAACATGGCGGCGACTCCCGCCTTTACTGCTTACTGTTAAGGCTCTTTCCCGCTACATTGTACCGTCAACTCGCCTCTGGTACAGGTACTGTTGTATAGGTCGTTTTCTACACAAGATAGGGGTCGTTATTATCTTTCAAACTTCCAGCAGGACATGTAGCCTACAGTATTAGCCTCAGCTTGCCTTACACACAGCAGAGTCTCAGAGCTACACCGCCCATATCTGGAGTGAACTTTTACTAAATGCTCCTGCTCTTTCATACGTAATCACTAAACCGTGTCGCCAAGGTTCTTATCTGTATGTTCTGGGTTTGTCTTTTATTTTTATCTTTTGTGCGTGAGTGGAAATCAAAGATGTCCATGTTCAGGTCCAAACTTTTCCCTTTACTTAACGTCTGTTTGCATCACTGTTCCTGCGGTGGACATGGGGATATTAAAACAGGCTCCAGTGTCAGTAAACCATAACCGACAGTGTGAGCTAAAGAATGAAAAATAACAAGCAGACATATGCTGGACTGAAACTTACTGTTTAAAAGTGTTTTGGTTAATCTATCTATCATATTAGTGTAGTCAAGGGTGAACTACTAAGCCCCATTTGTTTGATCAGTAAAGTATCTTCTGTGTTCATCATGTAGGCTAAAATGAAATGTAGGAACTGGCAAAAGATTTATGGGGTTATATCTTGTTTCTTGTTTTGAGTTGTGCTCCTTTAGAAGTATTTCTTGTTGTTTTCAGTTTCTGTTCAATTGCAGTATTTCAAGTCTCTGTTTTTGGTCCCTCCCCCGACTAACCGTCTACTTGTGTTTTGAGGCGTGTTGCAGCTCATCTCAGACGAGCCTATTGTCTTCCTCCTTAACTTGTTAACATATCAAAACCAACTACTTAGTTAGAGCTCACTCAAAGCACAAATAAACAACTGCCCTTCAGAAAAACAAGCCCAAGATACGCGACCCCAGACGTGCTAAGTAAAAGTAACTTGTTTATTTCAAATTCTTTATGGGGAATGGCTGATAGGGCTCTTCTCTCTCAACATTTACAGAAGTGGATTCAGCAGCACTGACTGTCACAATGGACTAGAGAATCCTCCTTTGCAGTGAGTGAGTGTTGCTGTTGGTAGTAGCCTCTGTAGTTGATTCTGTAATGTTAAAGGTTTGTTCCCCCTGCAACACTGCTGATCACTGAATGACGTTGATGGTTGATTTAAGAACGTTGTTCACTACCTAGCAGCACATGCTATCAAACAGCGCTAGCACACTAGATGATTTAGCTTACATTAGCTAATCATTGTCACCTTTTCTTTACAGGTCCGTGGTCTGACCAAACGTCTGTGAGCTCGACACACAAACACCGTCTCTGGTTACTATCTGCTGCCACCGGGGAAGAAGCATGAGTTCTCCACAAACGGTGACTATACACTTTATGTTACTATAGTGTTATTATGACGTTTCTTCTGTTTTTACCTGTTAAAGTGTTTCTTTATGGGGGAGTTGTTCCTCAGCCTCCTGGGTCTAAGGACAAAGGGTGTCGTATTACTGTCTGTACAGATCGTAAGCACACTGACACACATTACTGTCTGGCTGCGATATCGGGCTACATACATACACAACTGATTAGAATAGAGTTATTTCTGCTGAAACTGAATCAATCTGTTAAGGGATAGGACTAGATACATTGTTTGACTTCCTCCTTCCCCCTTTTCAGCATGTGGAAAGTGTCTGTTTTTTGTTTTTTTTTGCTTTGTTTTTTATTTATTCTTCTTCTACTATTTTAACTTTGTTTTATTGCTAACATGTTAAGATAAGGTCAATCAATCAAAACGTGTGTTTTTGGAGCGACCTTTGAGGCATTGTCAGCTGATCAGCTTAAGCCTCTTTTCCTGTAACGACTGCCCCCTTTTTGTTTTACCGCACCGAACTGCAAGTGTTGAGGAAGTTTTAAATACTGAGAAATGTTGAATCTACAAAGGGTTGAACAGGTTTGAGGTTAGAGAAAGCTGCAAAGCATCTGCATAGTGGGGAAACAGGGAGTGGGATTAACAATTTAACTTGACAAAGTTATAATGCAACTGTTGAGTCTTTTAATATCATGATATCATTTCTAATGGAGAGAAGAATGAAAATGATTCTTGTTACTTCTGTTATTGATAGATATCTATGTATGTCTGTTGGCAATTGTCAAGACTTGTCAAGCTCCCTATTTTCTGGTGTCATCTTTCATATTTCCCCGTTTCCTGTTTTATTTTGGTAAACATTGTGTTGTCCTGTCAGTGTCCCTTCTGTGTGATTACTGACCCCTCCCTAATGTGTGTGACCTGTGTCTCCAATGTCTTTGAGTATTAAAGTCCTTGTCTTCTTTTCATCTGTTGTAAAATCCTAACGATTCCCATCACCACTGCCAACCCTGACTGCACATCTCTGCCTCACTCATACTCTGTCTTTGTATTTCTGTCTGTCTGTCGCTACAGAAACAAAAAGGAACAAAGAAACCTAAACCTCACCGCTGTCAACAGTGTAAGAAAGAGTTCATATCAAGGTCAGACCTAACGATTCATCAGAGAATCCACACTGGAGAGAAGCCGTACAGCTGTGACCAATGTGGGAAAACCTTCACTACATCAGGATCCCTCAAAGTCCACCAACGTATTCACACTGGAGAGAAGCCCTTCAGCTGTGACCAGTGTGGTGAAACCTTCAATCAATTAGGACACCTCAAAGCCCACCAACGTATTCACACTGGAGAGAAGCCGTTCAGCTGTGAGGACTGTGGCCATAGATTCACCCAGCTAAGTTCTTACAATAAACACAGGAACATCCACACAAAGGAAAAAATCTACCCATGTCAGGAATGTGGGAAAGTCTTCAGTTCCTACGACTCATACCGGCAACATGAGCGTATCCACACTGGACTCAAAGAGTACCAATGTCAACACTGTGACAAACGGTTCTACACATCGTCTAACCTCTCAGTGCATGAGAGAATCCACACTGGACACAAACCGTACTGTTGTGACAAATGTATGAAAAGCTTCACCACAAACTCCAACCTGAAGAAACACAAGTGTGTTTAAACTATCAGTTATTATCAGAGTTATTAAGGCATCAGCAAACCATTATATACTTTATCTGTTTGTCATAGATCAAAACATGTAGGTGAGAGAATATAGTAGTTTATTTTCTCAGCATATGATGTGTGAATATTAGGGGTGTGCACGTGTACATGGTTAACCGTTTAGTAAATCATAACCGTTTAGGAAAAATCAATAAACGAAAACCGATTTTTTCTTCAAATTTTAAATTTTATTTTTTTCAAAGTTTTTAAATATTTGATTTGATAAATCTTTATTGTTCTGCATTCAGTAGTAGAAACACAATGTCACACAACAGACAAATAATCATATTAAATACAAAACACAGAATATAAAAAACATTAAAGCATAAAAACATATGGGAGACATCATGGAATATAATCATTTACATTGCTTAAGAAAGACAACGCTACTGTTTGTTTAGGAAGCCAACAGCTGAGGGAACAAATGATAAAGAAATATGTTCTGGAGACACGCATTTATATCACTAATAAACTAATTGGGGAGGATAAAAGCTAGTCTGCCGAATATGTCTGTCCCTCGGCGTGTGTTTGTGAGTGTGTGTATCGGCGAACACACACACACACACACACAGGGAGTCGCCATGCTCGAGCTCGAGTCACAGCCAAGATAACCTAAAGTTACCCGGTTGACGTGAACTACGCGCGCAAGTAGCCCGAACTTTATAACACCTGTTCAACCTGCATAAACGTGGACATATAGAAAGTGATAGGCTATATTAATCAGGTAATTAATAAACTGCGATAATGACGGCGAACACGTGAGGCGAATGTCAACTGTGTGTTTACAGGCGAATGAACGCGTATGTGTGTGTGCGCGCGCCTACAAGATGGTGGGCGCACGAGGACAATGACATCACGGTTAACCGTGTACACGAAAAAAAATCCGTTGTGTACACACGGTTAGACATTTTTGTAAACGTTCACACCCCTGGTGAATAGATAATGTAATAAATGCAGAGCCCTGTTTTCATGTGAAATTCCACCTATCAATGAGTATAAAAATATTCTGTTGTAAACCCTCATTCATCTGAGTAAACTCATTTCCAAGAGTTTATCTGATCCCATCAGAATAAATATTTAACATTTTGTTGAGGTCTTTCTTGTCAAATGTAATAATAGTTATGTAGTTTTTGAAATGTTTTAACAGCTCTGCATGCAGTTGTCTTTTTATTGTTTGAAACCATTTATTTTCTTTGTTATTTTGAATCAATTTAAAGTTGTATTCAATAATGCAAATGTTTATTCTAATGAACTGTTTTATTTAGAAAATTAATCTCCTGTTAAAAATGCGTGTGAATGCTAAAAAGTTGACGCTAGATTGGATAGCTGAATATGAGTATGAACTTTCTGAAAAACTGAAAGTCCTTTAATTGGCTTGCAGCTTAACTACATAGCTAGCTTGGTGCACTGTCGTATCAATCAGCTGGTGGAGTATGATAGGGAGTGAATAGTTAAACTGTATTAATGTAACAATGATGATGAATATTTAGAAATTTGAACCATTTTGTTGGTTGAAATATTTAAAGAAAGACATGAAACATGTTTTAAAAGTGTGAAATAATCCTTTAATGGGCAGAATGAGTCACCCATCCTAAACCATATTCACTTTTAGCAACTTGTTTATGAATATAGTTTCTTTGTTTTCAGCTTGAAGTATTTTTGAATGTTTGAATTGAACATTATATCATGTTATCTCCAGATTCTTATACTGCTTAAAGTTTTGAGCTGTTTTTGTCATTTTATTAAATATTGGACTGAATAAATCAAATACATTTCAGCTTTGTTTCTGTGGAACAGATAAAACAGACACATCTGTATTTCACATGCATTTTATTATCAGAGTTATTAAGGCTTCAGCAAACAATGATGTGTTTTTACTGTTTGTCATAACACAAAATACTTGCAGTTGAGAGAATATATTAGGTATTGAATAATAATATACTGTTTCTGTTTGTGAAAGAAAACATAGAGGTGATTGTCATAGATCAAAACATGTAGATGAGAGAATATATTAGGATTTTTCTTCTCAGCATATGATGTGTGAATATATCTGTAAGGATTCGGGGGGGGAGGGGTTTGGGACACAGGTGCGGACCAAGGGGTATCTGAAAGTTATCCCCGGAGGGATAACCACTAAATCGCACAGGTGACTACAGGGGAGGGGGAGAAAACAAAAAGCACTAAGCTGTGAAGGGCCACACAGGCTACCTTTTAATAATACAAACTAAAGCACGAGCAAAACCACCGCTGCCAAGCAGCTGAGCGGATAGACAAAGTAAAACAGTTGACTTGCTAAACTAAACACAGAGAGCACTTGGAGACAACCTCTCAATGGCCCTCATTTATCAAACTTGCATGGAAACTGGTGCAGATTCTGGCGCAAATACCTCCCTACGCCAGGTATCGCGTGGGATTTATCAAACATTCGTATCTCGCCAATCTCGGCGTACGCCAGACCATTATTGATAAATGCGGCGGCTGAAAACAATCGTATCACGCCCCTATATTTTCTCAGTTTAGAGGCCTCGCCCAGAGGTTTTACGACATGGATATGCGCATTACGGCACAGAAGAGGAACTTCTCTGAAGTATAAATTGACAAAATAACAGCGAAAGAAGAAAAAAAAAGAGTTTCATTTCGGAGCATTACAAGCAGCATCAAAGAACGACAGAAGGCAGCAGTTAGGAAGGAAATAACTGCTGCGGTCAACAGCATTGGTGTTGACAACAAACGATCTCCAGCGCTCAAATGCTATAAAACAGCATATACAATTATATGTCGCCATTTCTTTACATAGATGAAGAAAAAGTGGTCTGACTCAAAAATCGCCACTAAAAAAAGCGTGTTGCTGTTCTGAAATGCAACCAACGTGCGGGCATAATATAAGTGGTAGAGGAGAAACAGACGCACCAACTGTCCGATAATGGTCCCCATAAAAGAAATACACGTCTGCAGAGATTTGAGTGATTAAAATGAATTGGCCCTTTTAGATAGCACTACTCAAAAGGGTTTTAAAAACTAAAAATAACACATTTTGCATTTAACTGTATGACAGCATGCGCTTGGCATGAGTGGTCAGCCCGGCCGTCAGCTGCACAAGCCGACCCGGCAACGATCGGCTGTGAGAGCGCCCACTGTCCTGCTGAGCTGCTCCACTAGCAGATTGGAAAAACGTGCCGGTTAACGGTGGAAATAAATCGCTCGCTTAAGCCATCAATGACACATTAAAAGAGGAACAAACATCTAAAAAGTGTGTCAAATAAATAAAATGTTAAGCTGAATGTTGTGCCGTGTATTTTTTATCATAAAGAGCAGTGTAGGCCTACTACATATTTAATACTGTGGCTAACATTTTGAATGAATGCAGCCCCCGTGCCTCAGTGTGTCCCCAGCTGCTCCAGACGGAGACAACTGCCCTTACGCAGTCCCATGCAGCGCTCCTAAGTGGCCGGTGTGCGCACTATTGAATCAGCTCTCCTTCTCAGTTGCACACCATAAGCTGCACAATTTTAAGTGATTAATATCTTTATTTCGGTCTGAGCAAACACTGCATTTGTATTACCTTCTAATAATTGTCCAACAAAGTCATCGGCTACCCGGCACAGCCTGCACTGCGAGTCCATGCTGTTTACAAACTTGCGTACACGAGCTGAGAGCTGGCGTGGGATTTGAGCGTATCCAACGCTCACGTCCATATTGATAAATGCCGAGATTTGCATGGAAATGTGCTTACACCCACTTTTCTGATCTACGCACGGTTGATCTTTCATTTATTTCTAAAACTTTTAAACAGCAGAACTTTCCACATCTTTCCCACAAACTGCTACACTCTGACAGTAGACTGAGAGAGTTGGTATTTGTGTCACACTCATGTCTCCTATAGTGGAGCATTGTGTAGCAAATGTAGCGTTCGTTTTGTCTTAAAGGCCTGCTTCACCGGTTTGAATATGAAGGTGCATTGAATTCTGAGATCCTATGTAGTATAAATGTGTGAAAAAAATTGAAATCGGTTCATCCTAGCCTGAGAAAAGGCAGAAAGAGTGTTTTTTTTAACCCTATATTTCTCTTTCTCGTGATTTCACAGAAAGAGAAATATAGGGTAAAAAAAAACGTACTTTGTAAATATTACTGTGATGTCACAGTAAAAGACATCACAGTAATATTTACAAAGTAAGTTTTTTTTTTAACCCTATATTTCTCTTTCTGTGATGTCACGAGAAAGAGAAATATAGGGTTAAAAAAAACACTCTTTCTGCCTTTTCTCAGGCTAGGATGAACCGATTTCAATTTTTTTCACACATTTATACTACATAGGATCTCAGAGTTCAATACACCTTCATATTCAAACCGGTGAAGTAGGGCTTTAAGTAATGCATGTTGTGTCAATTCAATATATACGAATACATTCATTCTTATCGTGTTTATTAAGATGAAAATAGGCTCTAACCTAAATCTGTTCTGAAAATCTTTGGACTCTAATGTGTTGTAACAAATGAAATAAAGATTTAAACTGGCTTCATCCATCATCTAGAAATTTGGTTTTTAAAGAGAAGCAAAAATAATCCTAAACATATTTGATAGATAAAACATATTATACAAAACATTATAGTTTTATATCAGTAATCAACTAGCATGATATTTATATGTTGAAATGATATCTATGATTATATCCCGTTCACCTGCAGTGTCTCGACTTTGACCACTGGGTGGTAGTAATGCGCTCAGCGTCTACACTGACGGAAGTCTATATCAAGGAGAAGAAGAATCTGGTTAGGATCTGCGCATGCGCGGTATTTTCTCACAACACTGGAAGATTCAGCAGACAACACAAGCCTCTTCGCCGTCTCATCTTTGTTTATCAGGTTGGTAATGTTTCTAAACCTCACCGTGATTGTTGTAGTTTGTTAATGAATGTTGAGAGATCGTTTTAGTTTAAGGTAATATAGTGAAATGAGCGGAGTTTGTCTTACTTTCATTAAAGTGTAGCTGCAAAGAAACAAACATGGCGGCGCCTCCCGCGTTTACTGTTTACTGTTATGGCTCTTTCCCGCTACATTGTACCCTCAACTCGCCTCTGGTACAGGTACTGTTGTATAGGTCGTTTTCTACACAAGATAGGGGTCGTTATTATCGTTCAAACTCCCAGCAGGACATGTAGCCTACAGTATTAGCCTCAGCTTGCCTTACACACAGCACAGTCTCAGAGCTACACCGCCCATATCTGGAGTGAACTTTTACTAAAGGCTCCTGCTCTTTCATACGTAATCACAACACAAGGAAGGCTTTCTGTGTCGCCAAGGTTCTTCTCTGTATGTTCTGGGTTACACTACATTGATGGGTCATTTAGAGAAGTAATATTAACGGCAGCATACATAGCCATAGCCAGAAGTACAGGGAGAATGAAGATATGGGGGACAGAGGAATGCAGCACAGCTGTTAAAGACAGGAATAGAGCGTTTAGAATGTTAAAGAGAACTCATACTCTTCAGAATATAATTGATTTATAAACTTATTTATGATACTTATGATACTAACTTATTATAAACAGATAGGATTTAGGCCAATAGGGAAAGGTTATGAAGGACAGACAGGGATATGTCTCTTATTACAGAAGCTATTCTGATGTAGGGAGCACATGAGGTCAGCCTTGTCAGCTACTAGCAGTTGTTGCTGTCAATCTCCCTGTTGCAACACATGCATAGCTGCAACACACAAACACAAACGCACACAAGCACACACATGTAGTTGCCTAATCACACACACACACACACACACAGACAGATCTGATCTGCTCCTGTTGCTTCATTAGAATGTAGCCGTTAACTGTGACCTGACTGCTGAAATGCCATGTGATGTCTGCAACTTCAATAAGCCAGCCATCTTTGAGAACTCCAAACTCCGCCTTCCTCTTGATTCCCGGCCGACCTTAAATTAAAGTAGTGAACTAGGAAACCCAGTATATTATAAAAAAGCTCTGGCTCAGGTAAGAGAAGTCTCTCTCTCCAAGGCAAGGCAAGGCAAGGCAAGTTTATTTATATAGCACAATTCAGACACAAGGCCACTCAAAGTGCTTTACAGGGGCAAGATTAGAATACATAAAACACATTATAAAACATTTAAAAGCGAATAAAAGAAGCGAATAAAATAAAAATTGCAGGTTAAAATGGAAACAAAAAAGTCTTCAGACTCGATTGAAAAGACCTGAGAGTTGCAGCAGACCTCAAGTTCTCTGGGAGTTTGTTCCAGATTGTTGGTGCATAAAAACTAAAAGCTGCTTCTCCTCGTTTAGTCCTAACTCTAGGGACTGTAAGTAGACCTGTCCCAGACGACCTAAGGGCTCTGGACGGTTCATAACTTATCAGCATATCAGTAATGTATTTTGGCCCTAAACCATTTAGTGCTTTATAAACCAACATCAGAATTTTGAAATCAATTCTTTGAGTGACAGGAAGCCAGTGTAAAGACCTCAGAACTGGGGTAATGTGATCCACCTTTTTGGTCCTAGTGAGGACTCGAGCAGCAGCGTTCTGAATTAGCTGAAGCTGTCTGATTGATTTTTTTGGAAGGCCAGCAAGGACACTGTTACAGTAGTCAAGTCTACTAAAGATAAATGCATGGACAAGTTTTTCTAAATCTTGCTGAGACATAAGCCCTTTAATTCTTGATATGTTTTTTAGGTGGTAGTAGGCTGATTTATTGATTGATTTTATGTGTTTCTTGAAATTCAAGTCAGAGTCTACAACAACACCAAGATTTCTGGCTTGGGGTGTAGTTTCTAACATAATGGATGTAAGCTGTGCGCTGACTTTTAATTGTTCATCTTTGGCACCAAAGACAATTACTTCAGTTTTATCGTTGTTTAATTGAAGGAAATTTTGGCACATCCAATCATTGATTTGTTCAATGCACTTACTCAGTGCCTGTATTGGACTGTAGTCTCCTGGTGATATGGTTATGTAAATTTGTGTGTCGTCTGCATAATTATGGTAGCATAATTTGTTCTTATTCATAATCTGAGCTAGTGGGAGCATGTAGATGTTAAATAGAAGAGGGCCAAGAATGGAACCTTGGGGGACCCCGCATGTAATATTTGTCCGCTCAGATGTGAAATTGCCTATTGACACATAGTAGTCTCTATCCTTTAAGTAGGATTCAAACCAGCTTAGTACAGTTCCAGAAAGTCCAACCCAGTTTGCTAGTCGATCTAGTAATATGCTGTGGTCAACTGTGTCAAAAGCGGCACTGAGATCCAGTAAAACTAAGACAGAACTTTTGCCACTGTCTGTGTTTAAATGGATGTCATTGAGGACCTTAACCAGAGCAGTCTCAGTACTGTGGTGTTGTCGAAATCCTGACTGGAAGACATCAAAGCAGTTATTCATTGCTAAGTAGTTATTTAGCTGTTGATAAACAGCTTTTTCAATGATTTTACTTAAAAATGGTAGGTCAGATATGGGCCTATAATTTTTCATGAGTGATGTATCTAGATTGTTCTTTTTTAAGAGTGGCTTGATGACTGCTGTTTTCAGGGCCTGTGGGAATACACCTGTCTGAAGGGACATATTGACAATTTGTAGAACATCTGAGGCCATACAGCTAAAACAGTTTTAAAGAAGCCTGTGGGCAGAATGTCAAGGCAACAGGATGAGGAGTTCAGGTGTTGTATAATGTCCTCCAGGTTTTTGTGGTTTATAAGATAAAATTCTGTCATTGCATTTGAATTGATTTTAAGAGGGAACACATATGTTGAACTTGGTATTGATGCAGTGACAGCTTGTCTAATTTTGTGAATTTTCTCAGTAAAGAAGGAGGCAAATTCATTGCAGGCCCTCGTAGAAAGATGCTCAGACGCTACTGGCACAGGAGGGTTTGTTAATCTGTCGACAGTAGCAAACAGGGCACGTGCATTGTTGTTGTCTTTGGTGATGATGTCAGAAAAGAAAGAATGCCTTGCATTTCTCAGTTCTGAGTTAAACGTGCACAGTTTCTCTTTGAAGATGTCATAATGAACCTGGAGATTTGTTTTTCGCCACCTGCGTTCTGCTTTACGGCACTCTCTTCTTTCTATTCTGACCTGCGGGGCATTTCTCCAAGGAGATCTTTTCTTACCAGAGACAACCTTCATCTTAGTGGGCGCAATAGCATCTATAACACTTGTAAGTTTGCCGTTAAAGTTGTCTAAGAGCTCCTTAACTGAGTTACAGGGGAGGGGTGGTATCGAAGAAAATGCTTGAATGAATGTTTCACTGGTATTTTCTGTAATATACCGCTTTTTGATTACTTTTGACTGATCAATTGTGTGAACAGACATTGTACTCTCAAAAAATAAACAGGAATGGTCCGTGAGGGGACCCATATCTGCCACTGTTATGTCTGAAATGTTCATTCCTCTGGAAATGATAAGGTCCAGCGTGTGCCCTTTGTTATGAGTTGGTTTGTCAACATGCTGATTTAGTCCAAAGTTGTCAAGGACACAGCACAGTTCATTCGCACATCTGTCCTCTGGTTTGTCAGTATGAATATTGAAATCTCCGACGATTAATACACAGTCAAACTCAGTACAGATTACAGACAGCAGTTAAGTAAGTTCATCAAAAAAGCTTGCATTGTATTGTGGTGGCCGGTAGATATTGATGAAAATAGCTCTAGAGGCTGAATTTAACTGTAGAGCCACATACTCAAATGAATCAAAATTTCCATAAGACATCTTTTTGCATTGTAGAGATTCTTTAAACAGAATAGCAACCCCCCCTCCTTTTTTATGCACTCTGGATTCACTCACAAAATTGTAATTTGCGGGGGCGGACTCTATGAGAACAGCTGAGCTGTTATCTTGGTCTAACCAAGTTTCAGTTAAAAACATAAAATTAAGATTGTGCCTAGTAATAAGATCATTAATTAAAAATGTTTTACCTGCCAAGGATCTGATGTTTAATAAAGCTAAATTTAGTGTGTTCGAAGCATTGTCAGCCCGATTTATTTCAGCACACTGTGGCTGAAGAGGAATGCTTATCAGATTTGATACATTTACAGGATTTAAGAGTTTCCTGTTACTTGAGATACACTTTGAGAAACAGGGCCCCAGCTTATCCTGTGAGTCGTAGGCGTTAACTAAGTAGCCGCGGCCCGGCACATATCAACAAGTGCTGACATCATCAGTCTCCCTAGCCTGATGATGAAGACGTCGCGGTGGGATCAGAGGGGGTTTGCGTGGCGGGGTGAAGAGCCGGGCGCTGTGGCTTAGATTGGCGAGTTGAGGGGGACGTTGACTGCTGGGGGTACATATGATTTCCTTAAATCCCAGATCAGGAGAGGATGGAGAAAGGGTGGTTGTAGGAGAGAAACGAGGAGAGAGAGGTCGGCTTGGTGTTGACCTGCGTGGTCCAGGGGAGACGGGGATGGGTGGAGCCCCCTCCTCTCTGCCCTGATATCTCTCCTGGTCTGAGCTGTCATCTGGGGCCGGCAGTTGTCCTTCGGCGCTGCTGCTACGCTGTGTTATCTTCTTCTCCTGGGCCTTGTCCTTGGCACGAACAGATTGATGACGTAGGACGTACATCATGTTGGATGTGAATAGTTTGACTCCAGCCTTATTTAGACAAAGTCCATCTGTCTTAAAAAGCTGCTTGCGGTTCCAGAAAATGTTAAAATTGTCAATAAAATGCACTGAGTGGTCAGGGCACACAGTTGAAAGCCATGTGTTCAGTGCTAACAGTCTAGTGAATCGCTCAGGTCCTCTTCTGATTGGTGGCAGAGGACCACTGATAAACACCTCAGCATTCAGTGAGCTGACCGTGTTCAGGAGATTCTTAAAGTCCTGTTTCAACATTTCAGACTCTTGTTTTACAACATCATTTGATCCGATGTGCAGAATGATGTTCTTTACAGTTGTGTGTGCAGCTGCAATTTCCAGGATTCTCTCTTCTAGGTCCGACACCATATCATTTGGAAAGCAGAGTACTTTGGTATCAACACTAAACATGCTTTTCATATCTCTAACAGAAAAGTCTCCAACTATCAGGGTTTCAGGCCTGGTCGTTAGCTTGGTTAGCCCGGTTGTTAGCTCTCTCTGTGGCTCTTGGCTTTCGGGCCTTACCTTGTTGTGTGAAGGCGCTATGCTATCTTGGTCATCAGAGGGAAATCCAGGGACTTGCATCAGTGGAGTAAACCGGTTCGACACTTGCACACTTGTTTGCTGTGGAAGTTTGTTGTTGTTACCTCTCTCCCTTGCAGTAATCCATTGCTGCGGCCTCCGAGGCACGGGGGTTGAGGAGGCACCGTGCCTGAGTGATAACGCAGGCCAGCCATCCAGATCAGTCATCTCATGGTTCTCGGCCCTGCCGGTTATCCGTCCTCCCTTTTCCAATCTCTTTGGCCTTCCACCAAGACGATTCCAGGGAGGGTTATCACTAACCTGGACACGGCCCTTTTGTTTCTTCATAGCCTTGTCGGTGCTAGTTAGCTGTGCGTTAGCTCGATCTTGTCCACTGTTTAAAGTCACTGATAGAGTGGTGTCGTTCCCACATAGTCCATTCACATCAATGTTCATTTCTATTCGATTCATTTTTGTTTCCAGTGCTGTAATCCTCTGTAGGAGTGTTTGATAGTCCTCGTTAGATAAGGGAGGCATCTTGCTGCTAATTAGCTTTAGCTGAGCGCCTCGCTTCCAGTCACCACAGGCTTGTCCTGTTGTTAGGCCCCCCCTCAGGTTCTATTGAGAAGGTCGTAAAAGTGTCCAAAAATGCCTGTAGTATCAATAAAAGTAAAAATAAATTACAGTCCCTTTGATTTGTATGTATCCAGGACCTGCTGCTAAATTTATTATCGAGGAAAAATAACAATGTAAGCAAAAAGTGCAAGAGGAGGAGAGAGCAAGCAGAAAAGCGTCTGCACAGTAGGAAAGCAGGAAGCACTG
The DNA here is from genome assembly GCA_949357725.1 of Hyperoplus immaculatus. NCBI lineage: Eukaryota > Metazoa > Chordata > Actinopteri > Uranoscopiformes > Ammodytidae > Hyperoplus > Hyperoplus immaculatus. Next base: position 15,396 of record CASHTC010001415.1, read on the forward strand.
TAGTACTGTAGTGCAGTGTGTAGTACTAACCTAGTGTCTCTCTCTCTCTCTCTCTCTAGTAGTGAAGAAGGCAAAGAAATAAAGTTGGAGGGAGTTTTGTAATAACACAGGCAGGTCAACTCCTATAAGTACGGTATGGGGAATGTAGAAAAGATGAGGGGGGTTCAGAGAGTTGCTGTACCCAGTGCTAAAAGATGCAGAGAAGACAGCAGTGTCCAATGAAGATAAGGCAGAAATAGTGTCTATAAACAGTGGCACACAGGAACTAAAGGCCATCTACACAATATAGAGTCCAAAGTAGGAGGAAGGGCCATCTGAGGAAGGAACTCCAGAGAACAAACCATCATTACCAGACTTAGATTAGGGCAAACAGGGTTAAACAGGACTGTGCATCTTATAGGTAAGCATCCATCAGGATCAGGCAGCTGTAATGCAGAATCAGAAACAGTTGAGCATGTCATTTGCCCTGAGTCATTTTACTACTTCCTGCTTTCCTATTGTGCAGACACTTTTCTGCTTGCTCTCTCCTCCTCTTGCACTTTTTGCTTACATTCTTCTTTTTCGTCAGCATAAATTTAGCAGCAGCTCCTGGATACAGACACATTGTCAAGTTATCTGGGCTTGGTGTTCAATGTGCCTGCCACACTTGATATGGCAGGGATGGAAGAGAGGACGCAGGACAACTCAAATCTGATCCGTAGTTTTTATTTCACATGAATTTTTGCAACATGCCTTTTAAATTCGGATTTCTGATTAGGTTGAAAACCTATTGATGAAACAAGAGAAAATGAAATCAAATTAGTTCTCAACAACCAATAAAAATGCATACTCAAACATTTAATTTAAATCCAAAATAAATCAGTAAGATATTTACCACAATTATATAATTACAATATGTGTATTCCCATAATATATATTATATACTATAAAATATTCACCATGAAATACATTACATTATTTATGAATTCATCTATTTAATAAGTAGGTATATATATATATAAATAAATCACAGTGCATTTTTGGCGTCAATGATCTCCCATACAAACATTTCCACCATGTGCGCCTCCAACAAATGTGCCCAGGACTGCGCCGCCCGATGCGCTCTTACATAAAAGACGTGACAAAGTGAAAAAGTGCCAGACCCCTGCGCACTGTGCAAATTATACTTAGGTGCAAAAACAGAAAATACATACCAATGCGTGCTCTCGTGTTCTCCCGTGCACAAACCCTTCACGTCCCGACCGGAAACAGCTGACCTTTATTGACTCACCCGTGCGCACTCACCTCACGTGCTGCAATCAAGCTAAGTGCCGCCAGGTGTGATCACAAATGAAAAGAGTTTTGTACACAGGAAACCCGCCACCACTGATATGTTTTAAGCACCACAACGTCTAAATCTAAATGTGACTTTTGTCTTAACACCTCCCACTTGACCTCCTGGTGGTCAACCCAAGGAGGTCACCCTCTATCTATTCCAGTCTTTTTGGTTGCTCTTCAACAGGAAGAAGAATGACCAATCGTCCCACATCCCTGCAGAAAATGGTTGCAGGGATCCTCTTCAAGAGTTTTTTGGTTCCTTGTTTCCTTGTGTCTCCTCCTGTGCTTGGCCTCACGACTGGAACAGGGTAGCTTGGGTCCTCAACCGGCTCTTCATCTCCATCCATTTTTTGGCAGCTCGCCACATCCAGGCGATGATTCTGACCAGTTTGGACAAGGAGCTGTAATTCCTACCTTCCAGTAGGTTCTTTATTTTCCAGCTTCTGGGTGGCCTTCCTGCCAGAAGAGCTGGATCAGCTGCCTTACTTTTTCCTTCATTTTCATCTTTTAGGTGTTTTTGTGGGGCATTAGCTTGGCTTATCTTAGCTTGAGTCCTTGTCAATATTGGTGAGAATGCCTTTCTCTGGAGTCTGTTCACACTGTCTCTGGTTTGCGCTGCAACCTCTCCTGCTGACTTTTTAGGCCACTCCTCCACTGGCGACTTTCGGAACTCTGGTCCATCCTGCCATGTGGAATCCTCCTTTAGGTCTTCAGGAGTGCCTCCTCTTGTAACTATGTCAGCCATTTTAAGCTCTCCCGGGATCCACCACCTGTCTTCAACTGGGCCAGCCTTCTGGATTTCACCCACTCTGTTTGCAAAGAAAGTGTGGTACCCATAACTCTCTCTTTGAATGGCTCCTAGGACTGTTTGACTGTCCACCAGATGGAACCATCGCTCTATCTCCAGGCCTCCATGCTTCTCAAGATACTTTCTGAGCCTGGTTGCAAAGACTGCGCCGCAGATCTCAGCCTTCACGGCCTCTCCTTTCTGATCCAGTGGAGTCAGCTTGGCTTTAGATTCTACGAACCGGATATCGACTCCTTCCCTTGTGTTCCACCTCAGGTACATCACAGCTCCGAATGTTTTGTCACTCCCGTCTGAGAATGTGATTCCCCATGGTTTCCCTCTCCAGTGAGCTGGTGTCAGGCTTCTCTGAAATTGAACTTGTCCAAGCTGCGCATACTCCTCAAACAGCTGAATGGCTTCTTCTCTGAGGCTCTCTGTGAGTGGTTTATCCCAGGTCTCACGGGTCAACTTCCCTCCTCCTGCCTCCTGGAAGGCTCTCCTAACAAGGATGGCACCCTTCTGTTTTACAGGTGATACCAAGCCGATGGGGTCATAGAGTCCAGCTACTTAGCTTAACAGGTCCCTTCTTGTTAGCGGGTTAGGAGTTCCAGATCTCACCTCCATTCTGAGAAGATCCTTGCCTACTCTCATCTTCTTTTTCCTTTTGGAAAAGTTGATCGAGGTCATCATGTAGAGCTTGTCATCCTCTACCTTGTAACCAATTCCCAGGGCTTTGTTGTCTTCATCCCTCATTTGGTTTGGGAGGATGAAGGTCTTTTTTCTCTCCATCCCTTCCACTCTTGATGTCAGGACCTTTGCAGCAGTCTCTGGCCTCCCACTTTGGCCTGACCGGACCCATGGTTTGAGAAAGAAGCCTCCAGCTCTCAGGATTTCCTCAACCCCTTCAGTGATCTTGTCCAGTTGCTCCAGGCTGTTATGGGAAGTTAGAATGTCATCGACATAACTGTCCTTTTCAAGGACCCTGCACTCCTCTTCCATGTGAGCGAAGATGGCCAATCTTGCTGTCTCCCGCATAGCTACCTGTGCAATGCAACCTGCTGGTCTATCTCCAATGTTCACTCTAGTGATGGCATATTGACCCATCTCCTCGTCTGGGTTGTCCCTCCAAAGGAATCTGTGGAGATGCATCTCTCGCTCTTCTAGCCATACTGAATTATACATCTTCTTGATGTCTCCAAGCGCCGCATACACACCTCTTCTGAACCTTAACAGTACAGCTCTGATTGGGTTTAGAACATCTGGCCCCTTCAACAGTAGATCATTCATGCTTACTCCCCTGCACTTCTGGCTGCTGTTCCACACAAGCCGGACTGGAGTAGTCACTGAGTGAGGGTTTGGCGCCACCAAATGGCTTACATACCACACTGGTCCGGTCCACTTGCTGATGACATCATTCGTGAGTTTTATGGCTGCGCCCCTCTCAACCATCTCGTGGACCTGGGCTGTGTATGCTGTTTGCCACTCTGGCTCCCTCCTTAGTTGTCTTTCTGTTCTCATGAATGTAGCTGCAACTGCACCTTTGTTATTGGGGAGTGAGGCAGGATCTTCTTTCCATGGATACTTTGCATCCCAGTGTGGAGATGTTGTGTGAGAGTCTTCATGGACGTAGGTGAGCCCTTCTTTTATTATTTCAAGCTCCCTTTCTTCAGCCAGTGTCATTTCTTTTCCCCCTGGTTGGCAGTTTCCACAGCGACACCCGCCACACCTTGGCTCACAGGCTGCTCCGATGCTGTCCCATCTCCACCACTCGAGGAACTCACGGTTTGTCGCAGCTGTAACCGTTACCTTGGCACTGTCCTCTCGCTGCATATGGGCTGCTTCAGTACTTGGGCCTCCAACTATCTCCTCATACTTCACGGCAGCAGTTCTCATGGAGCGAGCGAAGTGTGTTTTGGACTCATGTGCTGCCACCTCTATCTTCTCGAACAGGTCTGGGTGTGCTCCGCCCACTGTCTTTCCCAATGGACTCTCCCACAAGACGAGGTCACCAACAACTTTAACCCTTTGTGGAGCAAGTCTTCCCTCGCGGTGGCTGATGAGAAGATCAATCTTTTCTGGCCTCTTCAATTCCTCCAACTTTACTTCTGGGAAGAACTTCTGCAACTTTTCAGGCTTGACAACTTTGTGCACCTTGGCAATCTCATCTAGGCCGTAACAGATCAGTTCATGAGCCTTCTCCGCCCCCTTAGGGGTCTTCACTCTGACTCGGAGCAGATACCTTTCTGTGTTCACCTCGATGGTCATTCCGCCTACACCATGCACAACCAGGGTTACTTCTTCACTCCGCAGCCTCAGCCTGTGTGCAGCCTTATGGGTGATATAGTTTGTGTCTGAGGCAAGGTCAATCAGAGCTCCAATCTTCTGCCCAGCATTAGCAGTTACCTCCATTAGCATCATAATGACAGGAAGCTCGCAAAGGCCACTTTTCCTCAATAGCTGGGACTGGTGGTTCTTCATGCCACCCTTTGTAGCTTTGTTAGTGAATGCCATTCTGCACCTTTCTGCTTGCTCTGCGGACAGCTCAGCCAAGAATCCTTCCTGTTCTGCTGTCAGCTTGCTCTTTCCTCTGCTGTCTTTCCCACTTCTCTCCTCGTTTCCACTCTTGTATTCTCCTTTGGGGCAAATAAAGTAATGGTGATCTGAGGAGTCTCCCTTCTTGCAATCTTTGTTCCTGCATAGGAAAGTGTCTCTGCAGTATCCCTCATCTTCATGACATCCCAGACATTTTCTGCATGCTCTCAGCTTCTTTACAACAGCCATCTTGTCCTGTAGCTTCAGCCCTTTAAACTTTCTACAGAAGAAAATCTTGTCACCATGTCTTCCATCACCGCAGACAACACACACATCTTCCAGCCCTCCTTTCTTTGTGGTCCTTGTAGAAGCATACTTTCTCTCATATTTCTTCTCACGTTCTGGTTTCTCCATCTTCTCCACAAACCTTAGCTGGTCAAGTCTCTCTAGGATCTCTTCTTGATTCTTCAGGAACTTCAGGAGCATGTCGAAGTGGTTGTCTGTGGTGACATTACTGCTAGGATTCACCATAAAGGCTAGCCAGTCTCTCTTTACAAAGTCAGGTAACTTGCTCTCAATGGATTTAATGACGAGTGGGTTCTTGATTGCCCCAGAGTTTCCCAGCTCTGTGAGGTCTGCTAGGGCTTTTTCTACTGCCTGGATCAGGTCGATGACTCTCCTTGGCTGGCTTCCCCTCACAGGTGGTATTCTCTCCAACTCCTCCAGGATTTCTATGGCAATGGTAGATTTATTTCCATACCTGTTGTCCATGACTCTGAACATATCTGCTGCAGTGTTGTAGGTTGACAGCCGGATATCCTTCCCAATCTTGTCATCCACGCTGTCCAGGAGTTGAATTTTCTTTACTTCGGCTGAGCCAGACGGCTCTCCCTGTCTTTGAAGGCTCTCCCAGTCTTTCTTCCATCTGTGGTATTCTCTCTTGCAGCCTGAGAAGATGGGCAGTGTGGTTGGTTTTATTCTGACAATTGGTTTTGCTGGTGGGGGATGTGCTCTCACTGCTTCAGGTCCTGAGGCTCCTGCGGCTAGCGCATCCTTCGACATCCTCCGTGCAGTGACAAACTCAGCCTTCCTCAGTTCAAGGTTGCCGTTTAAAGCTCGTAGCTCCTTTATCCTGCCATCCAGCTCCACCCTCTCAGCCATAGGGATCCACCGCTCCCAGGTTGACATGACTCTGGCAGCCTCATTGATCCTCTTCTCCAGTAGAGTCAGGTGCACCTCATATCCATCCAGGTGAGTACTCTCCACAGGTAACTTCTCCGCTTCACTGCAGGCCTTCTCTCCTTCAATGATGGCAGTTGTGAGAGCATATTGGCCATATCTGGACCACAGGTTTGTTTGGACAATTCTCCTCACCTCTTCAAACCTTGTTTCTGCCTCATTAATGGTCCTCTCAACATCCAGCTCTTCCTTGTCTTCAAGAACCGCGTCTTCCTCTTCTGAATTTTGATACTCAGCCAAAAGCCCGGTCTTGTAATCATCATTTGCTTCCAGAATGACTTTCTGGCAGTATAAGAGCTTGGCGAACTCCTCCCTCAGCTCTGCTTCCACCATGCTGTCTGCCCCTTTGCTAAGGACGTTGGCCTGTCTGGTGAAGGTGCTTTTCGCAGCAGTTCTATCCTTCTTGAGCTGCTTCACCGTCTTTCCCAAGACATCTTCCGCCATCTTGACCTCACGGACCAGCACGGCTCTCTTCTCCTGCGTTAACAGCTTTTCCTGGACTTCCAAGGCCTTTTATCCTCCTCTCCTAGCTGCTCCGCTGGTTTTCAACTGTCAAGTTATCTGGGCTTGGTGTTCAATGTGCCTGCCACACTTGATATGGCAGGGATGGAAGAGAGGACGCAGGACAACTCAAATCTGATCCGTAGTTTTTATTTCACATGAATTTTTGCAACATGCCTTTTAAATTCGGATTTCTGATTAGGTTGAAAACCTATTGATGAAACAAGAGAAAATGAAATCAAATTAGTTCTCAACAACCAATAAAAATGCATACTCAAACATTTAATTTAAATCCAAAATAAATCAGTAAGATATTTACCACAATTATATAATTACAATATGTGTATTCCCATAATATATATTATATACTATAAAATATTCACCATGAAATACATTACATTATTTATGAATTCATCTATTTAATAAGTAGGTATATATATATATATAAATAAATCACAGTGCATTTTTGGCGTCAATGATCTCCCATACAAACATTTCCACCATGTGCGCCTCCAACAAATGTGCCCAGGACTGCGCCGCCCGATGCGCTCTTACGTAAAAGACGTGACAAAGTGAAAAAGTGCCAGACCCCTGCGCACTGTGCAAATTATACTTAGGTGCAAAAACAGAAAATACATACCAATGCGTGCTCTCGTGTTCTCCCGTGCACAAACCCTTCACGTCCCGACCGGAAACAGCTGACCTTTATTGACTCACCCGTGCGCACTCACCTCACGTGCTGCAATCAAGCTAAGTGCCGCCAGGTGTGATCACAAATGAAAAGAGTTTTGTACACAGGAAACCCGCCACCACTGATATGTTTTAAGCACCACAACGTCTAAATCTAAATGTGACTTTTGTCTTAACACACATCAATGGGACTGTCATTTATTTTATTGTTTAATAGATACTACCGGCATTTTTAGAAACTTTTACGACCTCCTCAACAGAACGTGAAGAGGCCTACCAGCAGGACAAGCCTGTGGTGACTGGAAGTGAGGCGCTAAGCTAAAGCTAATTAGTAACGTACGAATATAACGTATTATATTTATACAAATGAGTGTTATTTATTTAATTTGAATTTTTTCATTTATTCCTTTAACACTAGGTGCCACCCGCCAGTAAAACAAAACAAAGAAGAAGAAGAAGAAGAAGCAGCACGTCCTGTCTGACCAAACGTCTGTGAGCTCGACACACAAACACCGTCTCTGGTTACTATCTGCTGCCACCGAGGAAGAAGCATGAGTTCTCCACAAACGGTGACTATACACTTTATGTTACTATGGTGTTATAATGACAGCTTGCTGATTTCTTCACTTAACATATCATGTTGCAGTTAAAGTATAAGTTGTGGCCAGTGAATTCTTTATAAAGACAGTTAACTGAATTGTTGTCTAATGTTTGCAACAAAATATAAACTCTCCCACCAGAGCATCCACAAGATAGTGAAATACCATAGAAGAAGTTATTTTGGGCAGTCAGCCTTTTCATATCAAGCAGCACATACTTGGAATACTATACCCACAGAACCAAGGAACATCACATCCTTCTCAGAATCTATTAAACACTGGTTACTGACCAATCAAACATGCTGCCATAATCTGGGATAGTGGGTTCACTTCAGTGTGTCTTTGTGTTTACTAGTTGTGTTTATGCTCCTTGTCTTTGTTTGTGCTTATTTTCTTTTGTCTGTGTTTAAGTGCTTATGTGTTTTAATGTGCTATATGTTCATGCTCTTTTATCTGTCTGTTTGCTACTACTTTATGTTGTTAACACGCCACCAACCTGTTATGGTCTGGAATAGTGGATGTGTCATTTTGTTTTGTGCTTATGTGTTGTATTTTTGTAGTTTTTTAATGTTATCCTTTAAGCTATCAACCTGCCAGGGACTACAGGTGACAATGAGCCTGCATGGCTAAATCTGGTACATTTTCATTTTGAACTCTGGCGCTCAATTTTATTAAAGAGGAAGAGATCCTATTATACTACTTTTCTGGTCTTAATTTCTTGTTTTACACTGCTATAGAGCAACCTGACACCAATCACATCACAAAAAACTATGTAGATTTTCGGGAAGCTCTTTCTCTTATTTTGGCGATCCAGCACGTCCTGTCAACACTTGAGTGTGTGTGCTTCGGCAATCTCCGCTCCCTCCGCCTGTGCATCGGCCATCTCCGCTACCCTCCCCCCCCCTCCTGCAAACCCCACTCCGTTGTGATTGGTTACCTTCCTTCCGGAACACTTTCAGTGGCGGGAAGCGCGAGCATGGACCTATAAGGGGCGCGAGGCAGACGCGAGGCAGACGCGAACAGGGAAGTGACAGCATTACCATACATGGAAACATCCGCGTGGTGAAGTCACGAAGTTTTATGCGACGTCACGAATTATGAAAGGGTAGACCGCTTTGAACACGTGACTTCTCGACTGGCTAGAATAGTGTTTAGTGCTTGGCACAGACACCCCAGACGGTCAGCAGGGAATACGTCGAAATGCATGTAAGTCATTATTTGATAATTTAGTATGGTTAAGCATGACTATGAATCATCATAACAACGTTTATAGGTCATAAAAGTCAAAAAGCATCATAGGTCCTCTTTAATGTTCGCTGTCCCTTTTAACTAAACAAATCTAAATAAATAAAATAAAAAATACTACTTTCAGTGTGTTTAACATCTTGAAAGGTTCCTCTAGACCAGGGGTGTCCAAACTACGGGCGGCCCGCTTTTTATTGGCCCGGTCTGATTTTAAAAATATTATGTAATATGGCCCTTTAATTTTTTTGGGGGGAAATCCATGTGTGCTTCTTCAATAGCTTCTAATTCATCTGACACTGTGTCTCCAAATAATTTTTCATACAAAATTCTTCAGATTAAGCCTTAATTTTCCTGGGAGGGTCAGGACCTCGGCTGGCTACTATTGTCAGCAGAAAACACTGTGTCTGAATGTCATTTAACAATAGTCAATGATTTTGTCAGCCCTAACAATCAAATTCTGCTTAGGGCCCCATGAAGGCTTGGACCGGCTCTGAGGGGAAATGTGTCTGTTTAATGTGCAAGTGTTGCCGTGAAGAAGGATTACAATTTACGAAGACACTATGAAATTAAACATCAGAGCAGCTACATGTCCTGATAAATGTATTATTTTTCGCAAAGTGGCCCGGCCCTTGGTAGATTTTTCTGTATGTGGCCCTCAATGAAAAAAGGTTGGACACCCCTGCTCTAGACTAAGGGTGTATTCACACAGGCCGTGTTTAGTTCGGTTGAACCGAACTCAGGTGCACTTCCGCCTTCAGTGCGCATCTTTCAGGCAGGTGTGAATACAGCAATGGCACTCGGGGGCGGACCAAACAAGCGCTCCGAGAGCTGAAGAGGTGGTCTCGATAACGCACTCTGCTGCAGTTCGTTTGTGGTTTGAATTTGGCCGGACTCGATCCGACCCAATTGCAGGAAGCACTGTGCCTTTTCTTTCTTTTCTTTTTGAATAAATCGCCATCAGCTTCACATTATGGGAAAGTGTTGTTGTCGCCATTGTTAGGAAGATTATTTGTGGTTTGACCGGGAGCCCAGAGCGAAAATATTACATTTGATCATTTACGCGTACACATGCTGCTATGTTCAGCGATCAGATGAAGGAGAGGGGAGCGTCTCCGCACAGTGACAACAGGTTCACGCTGAGCTTTGCATGAAGTGTGTGTTTTTATTTTTCTTCCCAACGGGACAGTCAATGCTGTCCCCGTGTCAGTTTGGAGCTGAACTGCGCCGAACTGATACCAAGCTGATTCATAGCTAAATCAGCTGTGTTTCAGATTGAGCCTATTCTTCTCGCGAGCCGCACGTCCAGCAGCAAAAATACAGTATACATTATGTTTCACATCGTGGGCTACAAGCCACATAACGTGGCATTGACATAGGGCTGTCAAGCCACATAAGGGGCGACTGTGGCTCAGTTGGTAGAGCGGGTCGGCTGATGATCAAAGGGTTGGAGGTTCGATCCCCGCCCTGCCACCTTTGTCATGGTTGTTGTGTCCTTGGGCAAGACACTTCACCCACCTTGCCTCGTGTGAATGTCGATAGTTAGCCTGCTATGTGTGTGTGAGTGGTAACGTGGGAAAGGAAAACAGGTCTCCCTTGCAAAAGAGTCTTCGGTCTCAATGGGATTTACCTGTATAAATAAAGGTAAAAAAAAAAAAAAAAAAAAAAGCGATTAAAAAAAATTTATCTAATTAATTACAGGCTCTGTGATTAATTAATCTAAATTAAATCGCATACTTATATGACACTTTTTTGCCTGTTTATAAACAGCTGTAGACTATCCTACAGTTTGTTTCTCTCTCTGTCCCTCTCTCTCTCTCTCCCTCTCCGTCTCTCGTAGCTGTCTCCTCTCCTTAGCCAGGTTTCTAGGCTACATGAAATAAAGTTAGGAACTCGGGGCGAATTTTCTAGATAAAACCACAAAAAAACAGCAGGCTAAATGAAGACTGTCTATCTCCAACAGACAGCGCTGCACTGCCACAGCTGCGCATAGCGCCGACTCATTCGCCATAGTACTACTCAAAGCCAAACATATTGAGACACACACACACACACACAAACAAACACACGCAGCTAGCAAACGAAAGTGAGACACGGAGGAAGATTGAGAGATACTTGAGTTTTGAACCTACATTGTTGGCGCCCACTAAATGAATAATTCGCAGACACTGCGGAGAATGTAATAAGCTGTCTTCTTACCTTCATGCGTATTTGCCTGAAACATCCCATAACGCATCCATAGCGACCGTGGCTCAGGTGGTTAAGCTGGTTGGCCAATGATCCTAGGGTTGGCGGTTCGATCCCAGCCCGGTCACTCGTGTCATGGTCGTTGTGTCCCTGGGCAAGACACTTCACCCACCTTGCCTCGTGTGAATGTGTATGACTGCTGTATGTTTGAGGTGGTGGTCGGAGGGGCCGATGGCGCTGAATGGCAGCCTCGCTTCTGTCAGTCTGCCCCAGGGCAGCTGTGGCTACTATGGTAGTTTACCACCACCGGTATGACTGTGTGTGAATGAATGGAACCTGGAACCCGGAACCCTGTAAGCGCCTTGAGTCACATAGAAATAAAGCGCTATATAAATCCAATCCATTATTATTATTATTATTATAGAGCCCTCGGCCCCTTTCCCCTGCTTCTTTCTTTACTCTTTAATCCCGTGCGGGCCGCGTCCGCAAGCTGCGCTCTCGTCTCACCCCTTTTGCACCGGGTCAAAGGGCAATATAGAAGTGCGATTAATCTGTGTTAATTTTTCTGTGATTAATTCATCGAAATTAACGTGTTAATTTGACAGCCCTAATTATAACCATATGAAACGACAATAATTTGAGGTTTTTCTTCTTTATTTATATGCTAGATCAGGGGTCGGCAACCCGTGGCTCCGGAGTCACGTGTGGCTCTTTCATCCTTCTGTTGTGGCTCCCTGTTACTTTGGAAAATAAATAATGAGTATTTTATTAAAATAAAATTTTATTTTAGTTTGTTCATTTTAAAATATAATTCTGAAGATTATGGTAAACTTGTAACATTAAAATAAAAAGTTTTTAATATTTTGCCAGGGATGTGACGCCCAAAATATGCGTCACATCCCTGGCATACCTCAAATGTCTGGCAGCCCGCCTTTATCCAGCACACTACCAGCGTGATTTATTGACTTTTTGACCCCTGCCTGGAAGGTAAATGATGGATAAATCCAAGAAACGGAAAATTTCTGAAGATAACAGAATGTTTAATTCTACGTGGGCAGATTCTTTTGCTTTCACCGCTGATGAAACTGGTTTACCAGTCTGCTTAATATGTGGTGAAAAATTGGCAAACAACAAAAAAGTCAAATGTTGCAAGACATTTCGATAACAAACACTCTACCTTTGCTAAAAAATATCCCGAGGGAGAGGAGCGAAAAAAAGGCTGTTTCGGAGCTGATGCGGAAGGCTGATGTGAGCAGAAGTCACTTCAAGAAGTGGATTAAGACTGCAAATTCAACTACATGTGCAAGTTTAGTGGCTGCTCAGGAAATAGTCAAGCATGGGAAGCCATTTACAGATGGAGAATACCTCAAAAGAAACATTTATTAAGATTTCAGAACATCTATTCTCGGACTTCAAAAACAAAGATGAACTTTTGCTGCAAATAAAAGACATGCCTCTCTCTGAGAAAACTGTCCAAGACAGAACTGTGAAGATGGCAGAAAACGTCACCAGACAGCAGATTGAAGATATCAATTCAGCTTTGGCGTACGCAATCGCCTGTGATACGTCCAAAGACAAAAATTACATGAACAAATAGCGCTGTTCTGCCGATACGTGAGCGCTGCCGGGCCACAGGAAGAAATTATTGACTTAATACCGCTAAAAGGCCAAACACGGGGGGAGGACATTTGTGAGGCAAGGTAAATGCAACATAGTATAGTTTTTTGTACATAGCATACAGGTTATATGTATATATATATATACACACGTATATATAATGTCAAAATGGGTTGTGGCTCTGGGTGCTTTCTTTTTATTGGGAGGCGGTCCCAAATAGCTCTGAGTAGAAAAGGTTGCTGACCCCTGGGCTAGATGTAGGCCTTTTTATTATTTTTAACCCCATATTATATCAATGATATATTTCACAGTTTTTACTTTGTTCTTCCTGCTTCTCTCCACCCCAGAATGTCTGTCCAATGAATGAATGACCTCAGATCACGTGTGGTTTTGCTTCGTAATGCTGGTTCACTTGTAATAGGGGCAATATGAAAGTGGACCACACAAAAAAAAAATCTAAATTCTATTTGGTCTGGACCAAAGCAAGTGAACTAACGGACTTTCCATGTGTGAATACACCCTAACAAATTAACTGACTCCTGGGGTCTACTCTACAGGCCACTAATGGATATCCTAGCAACTAGTGGTGTGTGCACGTGTAACCAGTTAGTAAATTATAACCGTTAAGGAAAAATCAATTAACAAAAACCTTTTTTTATTTTTTTTATGTTTTATGTTTTGAAAATGACTTCAAAGTTTTCTCAAGACTAAAATCGAGACTTATCAAACCAGGCAAGATTTTTTCAATCTTTTATTGTCCAATTTTGGTGATCCTGTGCGTATTGTAGCCTCAGGTTCCTGTTCTTAGCTGACCAGAGTGGCACCCGGTGGGGTCTTCTGTTGCTGTAGCCCATCTGCTTCAAGGTTAGTCGTGTTTTGTGTTCAGGGATGGTATTCTGCATACCTTGGTTGTAACAAGGGGTTATTTCAGTTACTGTTGCCTTTCTTAAGCTAATTCAAAACGCCTCTGCTCGAGTCCTCACTAGGACCAAAAAAGTGGATCACATTACCCCAGTTCTTAGGTCTTTACACTGGCTTCCTGTCACTCAAATAATTGATTTTAAAATATTGATGTTGGTCTATAAAGCCCTAAATGGTTTAGGGACTAAATACATCGCTGACCTGCTGATCCCTTACGAACCAGTCAGAGCTCTCATATCGTCTGGGCCTGGGTTACTGACAGTCCCCAGAGTAAGGACTAGACAGGGAGAGGCAGCCTTTAGTTTTAATGCACCCAAGCTCTGGAATAAACTTCCAGGGGACTTGAGGTCCGCTTCAACACTCGGCTCTTTTAAATCAGGTCTGAAGACTTCACTGTTTCTGTTTTAACCTTTTATTTTTATTCTTTTTAAATGTTTTAATTATTTTATGTTTTATTTATATTCATGTTTCTCATTTTTTTAAATGTGTGCTCTGTTACGGCCCCAGGCTCGTTGGCCGGCCAGTAGACATGCAAATAACCAGAGGAAACAAAGCAATCAAAGTGATAACGTGATTTATTCAAAATAATCCCTCAACACAACTCAACGCAGGAGGCTGCAAATAAAAAGGAAAACGGGAGGAAGCCTGGGGCAGCACAGTTGGCCTGCAATATTGCCCAGGTCTTCCTCCAGCTAAACTATAACCCCGACCCCTCTAAACTACGATAAACAAAAAGAACACAAGCATAACCTAGCATAAGTAAACCAACCAAAACTAAAGCGACAACCGGCAGCCGCAGCAGGTCAGCCGCACAACGTTCCACAGCCAGACAGGGAGAGAGACCGAGCCAGCCGCCCAGGCCACGCCTTTAAACTCCGCAGGATTGCAAGCACCTGGCCCCAATCAGGCCCCAGAACACCTGAGAGAGAGAGAGAGAGAGAGAGAGAGAGAGAGAGAGAGAGAGAGAGAGAGAGAGAGAGAGAGAGAGAGAGAGAGAGAGAGAGAGAGAGAGAGAGAGAGAGAGAGAGAGAGAGAGAGAGAGAGAGAGAGAGAGAGAGAGAGAGAGAGAGAGAGAGAGAGAGAGAGAGGAGGCAAGAGGAAGGAGGAGGAGAAAGGTGGGAGCGCGTAACATGCTCTATACTTGATGTATTTTATTTTTGTAAAGCACCTTGAATGGCCTTGCCTTGCCTTCATCTCATCTCGAACCAGTCTGCCCATCCTCCACTGACCTCTGGCATCAACAAGGCATTTTCCTCCACACAACTGCTGCTCACTGGATATTTTTTTTCTTTTTCTGGCCAACTCTGTAAACCCTAGAGATGGTTTAGACTGAAAATCCCATTAGATCAGCAGTTTCTGAAATACTCAGACCAGCCCATCTAGCACCATCAACATTGCCATGTTCAAGGTCACTTAAACCCCCTTTCTTCACCATTCTGATGCTTGGTTTTAACTTCAAATAGTTGTCCTGTCCAGGTCTACATGCCTTAATGCATTTAGTTGCTGCCATGTGATTGGCTGAGAAGTTGTATGTGTTAACAAGAAATTGAACCGCTGTACCTAATAAAGTGGCCGGTAAGTGTGTATCTATAGCTATTGCCAAATGTTACAACTCGTCAAGCTCCCTGTTTTCTGGTGCCTTCTGTGTGATTACTGGCCCCACCCTAATGTGTGTGACCTGTGTCTCCAATGTATTTCAGTATTAAAGTCCTTGTCTTCATTTTATCTGTTGTAAAATCCTAACGATTCCCATCCCTGCTGCCGACCCTGACTGCACATCTCTGCCTCACTCATACTCTGTCTTTGTATTTCTCTGTCTGTCTGTCGCTACAGAAACAAAAAGGAACAAAGAAACCTAAACCTCACAGCTGTCAACAGTGTAAGAAAGAGTTCATATCGAGGTCGGCCTTAACAATTCATCAGAGAATACACACTGGAGAGAAGCCGTACAGCTGTGACCAATGTGAGAAAACTTTCCCTCGATCAGAACACCTCAAACTCCACCTACGTATTCACACTGGAGAGAAGCCATACAGCTGTGACCAATGTGGGGAAACCTTCACTAGATCAGGAACCCTCAAAGTCCACCAACGTATTCACACTGGAGAGAAGTCCTACAGCTGTGACCAGTGTGGCGAAACCTTCACTCACTCAGGAAACCTCAAAGAACACCAACGTATTCACACCGGAGAGAAGCCGTACAGATGTGACCAATGTGGCAAAACCTTCGCTCGATCAGGACACCTCAAAGCCCACCAACGTATTCACACTGGAGTGAAGCCGTACAGCTGTGACCAATGTGGCAAAACCTTCGCTCGATCAGGACACCTCAAAGCCCACCAACGTATTCACACTGGAGAGAAGTCGTACAGCTGTGACCAGTGTGGCGAAACCTTCACTACATCAGGAAACCTCAAACGCCACCAACTTATTCACACCGGAGAGAAGCCATACAGCTGTGAGGACTGTGGCCGGAGATTCACCCAGCAAAGTTCTTACAATAGTCACAGAAATATCCACACAAAAGAAATAATCTACCCATGTCAGGAATGTGGGAAAGTCTTTAGTTCCTCCGGCTCACACCAATATCATGAGCGTATCCACACTGGACTCAAAGAGTACAAATGTCAACACTGTGACAAACGGTTCTACACATCGTCTCATCTCTCACAGCATGAGAGAATCCACACAGGACACAAACCGTACTGTTGTGACAAATGTATGAAAAGCTTCACCTCAAACTCCACCCTGAAGAAACACAAGTGTGTTTAAACTATCAGTTATTATCAGAGTTATTACGGCATCAGCAAACCATTATATACTGTTTCTGTTTGTCATAGATCAAAACATGTAGGAGAGAGAATATATTGTTTTTTTTCTCAGCATATGACGGTGTGAATATATCATGTAATAAATGCAGAGCCCTGTTCTCATGTGAAATTCCACCTCTCAATGAGGATAAAAATAATCTGTTGTAGACCCTCATTCATCTGAGTAAACCCATTTCCAAGAGTTTATCTGATCCCATCAGAATAATTATTTTACATTTTGTTGAGGTCTTTCTTGTCAAATGTTATGATAGTTATGTAGTTTTTGAAATGTTTTAACAGCTCTGCATGCAGTTGTCTTTTTATAGTTTGAAACCATTTATTTTATTTGAATCAATTAAAGTTGTATTCAATAATGCAACTGTTTATTCTAATGAACTGTTTTATTTAGAAAATTAATCTCCTGTTAAAAATGCATATGAATGCTAAAAAGTTGACGCTAAACTGGATTGCTGACTGAGTATGAACTTTCTGAAAAACTGAAAGAGTCCTTTAATTGGCTTGGAGCTAAACTACATTGCTAGCTTGGATTGATATGAATCAGCTGAAGGAGTATGATAGGGAGTGAATAGTTAAACTGTCATAATGTAAGAATAATGTTGAATATGTAGAAATTTTAATGATATTTCTAGTTGAACTATTTATAGAAATAGTGAAGATGTTGTGTAATAAATGCAGAGCCCTGTTTTCATATAATATTCCTCTTATCACCCTAACACCTGTGGCTTTGGGACGGTGAGGAGTTTGAAAATGCTTCTATCATAGAATCAATGAATGATTGTCTTGTCAAATGTTATAAAAGTTATGTCGTCTTTGAAATGTTTTAACCGCTCTGCATGCAGTTGTCTTTTTATTGTTAAAGGTCACATATTATGCTAAATGCACTTTTTAAATGTGTTCCAACTAGGGCTGTCAAAATTAACGCGTTAACGCAGGGTGATTAATTTCTGAAATTAACGCGCTAATTTTTTTAATGCATTTAACGCATGTGCAGAATGATCCGCCCCGTACATCCCACCCACTCTACACTACAGTCACTCTTAAGGTACGAACACACTACACGCGTTACCCGCGTAAGATTTACGTGCGTAACGCAGCTAAAATGTTGCTTGATCATTTTGTGTCAAAAATGGTTCTACGCGCGTAACGTGCCTAGTCTCCCTCCCGATATTGTATTTCCCTAATCAACCACGGCTGATCAGACCCGACACAACAGCGTGCATGTCCGCACAAAAACAACAACAACACGGCCAACAACTGAACAGCACAAACAGCCTAGCATTAAAACAGCATTGCATATTCACGGCAGCTACATAACAAACACAGTTACAGCAGCATCGGTGCACGGCGGCACAACATAAAGCCAAGTAGCCAACATTCCCCTACCTGGCTGTGACAGGGGACTGTGGCTGGCGTAGATCACCGGTGCTTCGCTGTACTTGTTGTAAAATTCCCCCGGACATAGCCGTCATGTTTGGGTTCATAATATGAGGCACTAGCCGCCCGCACACAACCGAGTGAGTTAACTAATGCTATACGGCGCTAACTTGTTTTATCGGCTAAAGCACAGCCGCACATATTCACTGAATTAACCAGGAAGTCCATTCTCCTGGTTTACTCTCCCCACGTCTTCTATTCCCGAGCGGCTTCATACAGCACCGGGCCGCCTGCAATACATTTTCCTCCTCGGTGTCTCTCATCAGCCTCTGTGTACAGTACTGTTAACAGAATTTAATTTGCCTTATGATTGTATAATATTTTAATGCTCAAACAGCTTTCTGCCTGTTGAACTTTGTCCCAGTAAACTTAAAAAACTCCAAAGAGTTTTGCTAAACTTGCATTTAGAACAACATCTACTGATCATCATCATCATCATCATCATCATGATGATGATGATGATGATGATCTACTGATTGCTTGTTTTTTAGCCTTGAAGAACTAAAGAATTTGGCACATACAGATGTATGACACATTCATGTGCACAGTGGTTGAGAGTTCATGGGGAAGCTTTGGAGGAGTGAATGACATATTCTGTTTTCAAGGAATAACACCTGCTGATATGAGTTTCTGGGAGTATCTGCCTAATTAAAAAATCTTTCTGCTTTCGCCAGCAAAATCAAGGACCTGGACACACAAACCTAGTGTGTTTTCGCATACACCATCTCACTGCATATAATCTCATGTACAACTGTTCAGTCTTTGTCTCAATCATGTAAGCTACACTTGTGATGCATGTTGATTCCCTTGCATTTGCTGTTGCAAGTAAAAACTCCATCTGCTTCGAAGATGCCTGACTCAAATTCTTTTATTACAAACACTTGGGTTGTTTAATGATAGAATTCCTTTAACAAGTACACTGTTCTCCGACCGTGCCAATGTATGTGACGTCGGGTCAAGCCCAACGCTGATTGGCCAACGCGGCTAATCGTCATGCGTAGGAGCGTAAAAAGTTAAATTTTTTGAACTCCGTGCGTAGCTGCTTAGGCGCGTAGGTGCGTATATATACGCGGCTCATACGCAGCTAACGCGGCTAAAATGTTGCTTTAGCGCGAGTGACGCATCTACGCACCATGTACACGCGTAAACCAATGGTTCCCTATGGAAAAATAGCCGATTTTATACGCGTCTGTACGCGCAGACCCGTCGCCAGACGTCAGTCTTAAGGGGGGCATATGAAATGCATAGGGGGGCACAATTATTATTAGCCTACAGTACGTATATTTATAATAATCCTATACTCTATTCGCGCAGCACGTAATCATCACGTTAAACTAACCAGCGGTAGCCTATAGCCTACAACATCAGTCCTCATAATTTAAAGCAATACATTACATAGAAGCAATGTTATGAATATCCATAAAACACTTGACTATTCAACATATTAGATGTAGCCTCACACCAGACGCATATCTCAAACATTGCATTTTAAAGCAGTCAACAAAGGGATATGCATTGCCATTATACACACACACACACACGGTAGCCTACTTTGAGTCCCTTCTATCAGTACAGCGGGAGGCGGCGTTTCTCCGAGCTCAACCTCCTCATCAACATATCTTTCGGCCTCCGGGTTCAAAGCAGCCAGTGCGCCAATGAGCTCGCTACTGCGCTCTCCAGAACGCGCATCCATCTCTCCTTGCACAGCATCAATAACACTGTAAAATACTCTTGAACTCAGTCTTTTCGTCTGTCACTTTGTGACGGACCAACTGTTTCCTCAACTGCAAATCCGCGGAGGTTCTTGTAAATTGTGTCTTCTCGGCCGGTCTCCGGCACAGCCTCGCCCTCGATGGCCGTGGCTGGAGGAGCGCACAGTTCCCACAGTGCTAAACTGTGGCTTCACGCAATCAGAAGTGTCACCGCGCTGAACAAGTCCATAATTTCGGTTTGTAGTAGTCTGTTTTGCGGCTTGAAAAGTGACAACAGTTTGACGATGCGATTTGGCAGAGGAGACTGTTGGTGGGCTTTTCAACCGTTACCGAATATCGATTATGATGAACTATAAATGAAATAGTAAGCCGGCGAAAACTCATCCAGCTTCACTTTCAAAAATGCGCGGTAACTGAGCGGCTACATTGACGTAGTTACGTAGCCTTACTTTCTTTTCAGTAAGGCCGTGATAGGCTGTTGCAGTGTAGATAGACTCCCATCAATCAAACATAATCACACCATTGTTTATTTATATTTTAAATGTTTTGATGATAAAGAATGCAACATTAGTATTTATCAACACAAAATTAGCTACTATGATATTATAAAATAAAAATGAAAATATTTTTTTTTTGGAGAGATCTGTGCCCCAAGTGGGGGGGCACAAGCATTTCTGGGGGCGGGCCCGGCCCCCTAGGGCCCGCCCATAGGGACGGGTATGTGTATGCGTGTAGTGTGTTCGCACCTTTACGCTGTGGCTGACCCAGGATCAGTAGCTGCGCACAGCCAAACATAGCAGCACGCTAGTCTATAATTGCTGCTAACGGCCACGTCTGTGTCGCGGCTGGCTGGCAGTTGCTCTCGGAAGCAACAGGAGAAACATTCTGCTCCGTTCACGGGAGGAAACAAACGTCTGCAGTTTTCAGAGGTGTGTGTATGCATACCCGTCCCTATGGGCGGGCCATAGGGGACCGGGCCCGCCCCCAGAAATGCTTGTGCCCCCCCACTTGGGGCACAGATCTCTCCAAAAAAAAATACTTTCATTTTTATTTTATACTATCATAGTAGCTAATTTTGTGTTGATAAATACTAATGTTGCATTCTTTATCATCAAAACATTTAAAATATAAATAAACAATGGTGTGATTATGTTTGATTGATGGGAGTCTATCTACACTGCAACAGCCTATCACCGCCTTACTGAAAAGAAAGTAAGGCTACGTAACTACGTCAATGTAGCCGCTCAGTTACCGCGCATTTTTGAAAGTGAAGCTGGATGAGTTTTCGCCGGCTTACTATTTCATTTCTAGTTCATCATAATCGATATTCGGTAACGGTTGAAAAGCCCACCAACATTCTCCTCTGCCAAATCGCATCATCAAACTGTTGTCACTTTTGACATGACAGACTACAATCCGAAATTATGGACTTGTTCAGCGCGGTGACACTTCTGATTGCGTGAAGCCACAGTTTTGCACTGTGGGAACTCTGCACTCCTCCAACCACGGCCATCGAGGCTGTGCCAGAGACCGACCCCGGACCGAACCCGGTCCAAGCAAGAGAAGACACAATTTACAAGAACCTCCGCGGATTTGCAGTTGAGGAAACAGTTGGTCCGTCACAAAGTGACATAGACGAAAAGACTGAGTTCAAGAGTATTTTACAGTGTTATTGATGCTGTGCAAGGAGAGATGGATGCGCGTTCTGGAGAGCGCAGTAGCGAGCTCATTGGCGCACTGGCTGCTTTGAACCCGGAGGCCGAAAGATATGTTGATGAGGAGGTTGAGCTCGGAGAAACGCCGTCTCCCGCTGTACTGATAGAAGGGACTGGAGAGAGCACAGCACTGCCTCCACTCAAAGTAGGCTACCGTGTGTGTGTGTGTGTGTGTGTGTGTGTGTGTGTGTGTGTGTGTGTGTGTGTGTGTGTGTGTGTGTGTGTGTGTGTGTGTGTGTGTGTGTGTGTGTGTGTGTGTGTGATTTATGCGTCTGGTGTTAGGCTACATCTAATATGTTGAATAGTCAAGTGTTTTATGGATATTCATAACATTGCTTCTATGTAATGTATTGCTTTAAATTATGAATTATGAGGACTGATGTTATAGGCTAGGCTACCGCTGTTGGTTAGTTTAACGTGATGATTACGTGCTGCGCGAATAGAGTATAGGACTATTATAAATACTATACGTACTGTAGGCTAATAATAATTGTGCCCCCCTATGCATTTCATATGCCCCCCTTAAGACTGACGTCTGGCGACGGGTCTGTGTGTACGTGACAACAACGTCGGCTACACACAAACACACACACACACACACTGTAGCGGAGGAAACTGGTGGATGTATATGTACCGCGCTGATCTGCTTGTATCACAGGTTTCACTTCAGAGGTGTCGGCCAGAACACCACTTATGGCCAAAAACGTCAGACTATAAGCATGAGACTAGGAGAGGATGGGTATGGTTTATCCGCTCTTTATTTTCCTTCTTTCACAGACACAGCAGCATAGATCGCGGGAAAAGAAACACAGGCTTAAACTCCGCTCGTGAGGAGACGTTACAACAGCTGTTGCGACCCCGAATCACGGCCGTTAATAACATGCATAAACTATAGCCTAATTTATAACAGCGATCGGGACTGCATGTAGGCTACTTACTCAAACACGGGTGATTCACATAAACTTAAATAAACACGTTTCACATGTGGAATGATCGACTACTGCGGCAACGCTCACACATCCGACCGAGGGAGAAGAGAAAGGAAACTTACTAAACAGACTCTCCGGCCGACTGACGTCACGGCCCTAACTGACAGTTATCCACACTGAATAAAACACATCTTAACACACTGTTAGAAATATCAAACAGTAACTTATGAAGATTGGGGCCTTTTCTACACACACACACAAACTGCAATCAGGTTGTATTCAGGAATGCAAAACCATGGATTCACTCAATACATGCCATTATAGCCTATGCTATATTTGCTGAATACATTGCTGAATGCCGAGACAGCCAAATTTAAGTAGGCTATGGGTGTGTGTGTGTGTAACAAAAATCTCTGGGGTTTAGACACGGACAGGGGGAAAGGAGTTCTTGACGGGTTATTTAGCACGTTACACACACTGCTATCTGTCACGAGATAGACAGTGTCAATGGAAACCAATTTAAAACGTGTGTGTCTGTCTGTCTGTCTGTCTGTCTGTCTGTCTGTCTGCCTGCCTGCCTGCCTGCCTGCCTGTCTGTCTGTCTGTCTGTCTGTCTGTCTGTCTGTCTGTCTGCCTGCCTGCCTGCCTGCCTGCCTGCCTGCCTGCCTGTCTGTCTGTCTGTCTGTCTGTCTGTCTGTCTGTCTGTCAAGAGATACACAGTGTCAATGGAAACCAATTTAAAACAGAGAAAAGCCAGTTATTAACCCGACGCCAAAGAGCTGTCTGTCCTCTGTCCTCCTCTAGACAGCAGTTTAAGAAGAGGATTAGAGCCTCTCTCTGTCTGTATGTCTGTCTGTCTGTCTGTCTGTCTGTCTATATATCTATCTATCAATCTATTGGCTTTAGTTGGGGAGCTGCAGTGGCCTTGAGTGTTCGGGAGCGGTCAAAATACGTTTCTGATGATTTCTTTTTAAACTTTTTATTTATCAGTTTTTGACACAACCACAGACGAACATACATTTAGTGTGGATAGAAAAGAGGCAAAAAAAAAAATTATAATTTAAGATAAATAAAAACCAATACATTTAGAATGAATACAAATAAGTGAAACAAGCTAAGCAAGAATAAGAAGCACCTACATGTGAACATTTACAATACTTGCTCACCCATTTCATTTCCTTTATGCTTCAAATAATGTGAACACAAATAAAAACTCTAATACAACATGGGCTTAAGCCTACATAAGAAACACACTCACATCCAGACCTATCTACAGTACATTCTCTTCACCTGATATTTTCAAATTTCAAGAAAGAAAGAAAAAAAGGATAATAATAATAATAATAATAATAATAATAATAGTAATAATAATAATAATAATAATAATAATAATAATAATAATAATAATAATAATAATAATAAATGTATTTAAAAATAAATGTAAATACATGAGTTCAGCTGATTGTGTATGAAGGACAAACTGTTTCTCATTTATCTTTATAAGAGTAATTCAGTTAAATAGGCTTTATAGAAAATAACTATATTGTCTGTCAGTCACGTCATCTTCATTGCAGCCATTCCACATCGCTGTCTAAATGTTTCATGTCTAACCTTTAATCTTGATGTATTGTCTTTGTTTTCACTATCTCTTAAATGCAATATCTAATGTCTAATCTTGATGTATTTCATGGCCCTGTAAAACACTTTGAATGGCTTGGTGTCTGAATTGTGCTATAGAGATAAACCTGCCTTGCCTTGTATTGCATTGCCTCCTTAACACTGAATTATAAATCTTGTTTTTTTATCATAAGGTTTCACATATTTTTATTCAACAAAGAAACACATTTCCACAGACCCTGAACTCACCCAGGAAGCTATTTTCCTTTTAAATTGAAGGTCTATTTGAGCTCAAAACTGGTTTTCAGTGTTTTGTTGTAGCAGGGAAAGAGAGAGAGAGAGAGGGCGGGAGAGAGGGAAAGAGAGAGAGAGAGGGAGGGAGAGAGAGAGCGAGAGAGGGGGGAAGATAGGGGGGGTGAAAGAGACAGAGAGGGACGGGGGGGAAGAGAGAGAGAGAACAAAAACAGCTCATATAGACAAACAAGAGTCGTGGCTTTCAAGAAAGTAACGTTCTTTTCTTAAATGGATGTTTGATTAAATTTTAATTAAGTTTGTTTGCAGAAGACAGGTCTCCTTCAATACAAAGTGGATGGAGCGCTGTTCAATGTTTTCCCCCACGATGGGCGTGGCCTATTTCAAGCACTGTCGCTATAGCCTACTGACGGAAGTCTATATAAAGGAGAAGAATCTGGTTAGGAACTGCGCATGCGCTGTATTCTTTCACAACATTGGAAGATTCAGCAGACAACGCAAGCCTCTTCACCGTCTCATCTTTATTTATCAGGTTGGTAATGTTTCTAAACCTCACCGTGATTGTTGTAGTTTGTTAGCGAATGTTGAGAGATCGTTTCAGTTTAAGGTAATATATGAAATGAGCGGAGTTTGTCTTACTTTCACTAAAGTGTAGCTGCAGAGAAACAAACATGGCGGCGCCTCCCGCGTTTACTGTTTACTGTTAAGGCTCTTTCCCGCTACATTGTACCGTCTACTCGCCTCTGGTACAGGTACTGTTGTATAGGTCGTTTTCTACACAAGATGGTGGTCGTTATTATCTTTCAAACTCCCAGCAGGACATGTAGCCTACAGTATTAGCCTCAGCTTGCCTTACACACAGCACAGTCTCAGAGCTACACCGCCCATATCTGGAGTGAACTTTTACTAAAGACTCCTGCTCCTCCAAACGTTACCACTAAAAAAAATGTATCTATCGTATTAGTGTGCATGCCTCGGGTCCCAAGCATAGATAGTAAATAATATGGATGTAGCATCCGGGCTGATCTCAGTTACACGGCATCCAATAATCCTGGTTTATGCGTGTCGCCATCTTGTGAGATTTTTACTCCGCCTCACGTCGGGAGGAGGGAGATAGCTGACGTATACCTCCGAGGCAAAGTGAGGGACAACGGGCGGAGAGACCATTAAGGCCAGGACACACCAGTCCGACTTGTTCCGACTATGCAAAAAATGGAGTCGGCCGTTTCAGGAAGCTCCAGTCTTCCCGTCGCGGCCAAAGAACACACCGAGTCGACTGCTTATTTTCCGTACGCTCTGCGCTTGCGCGGGATGTAATGTCTCCACAACAGCAGGCAGCGCTAATCTGTATTGTGGCCCGAAAAAATACGAAAGCCGGAAATGATGGGACAGCTCTCTAGAGCATAAACATAGATAGAAATACGTATTTATATTTATGGACCATAAGAGCACCATTTTTAGCAGAGAGTGTCGAGCATGGTGTCGAGCAGTCAACAAGGGTTGATGCATGTGAGTACTCTCAAAACGAAACGAACAAACACATTAAAACGATGGCTAGCTGTTGTTAGCTGTTTGTGCTACCCGCCTCACTTCCGGGCTTCACTGATTCGCTAGCCCTTCACCAATCAAATTGCTCCAAATGAAAGACGGTCGGCCGCCGATTGAACATGTGCAATCGGCGGCCGACAGGCTCAAAACAAGCCCGACGACCTCTACGTCGGCCGACGTCACGGCACACACCAAACAGATTCGTCTTTTTTTTTTGACGACGGCGATTATCGGGCTGGTGTGTCCTGGCCTTTACACGCATTATGCCTCGTTTCCACCGAGTAGAGCGGGTCGGATCGGAGCGGTTCGGTCCGGGTAGTTTGGCTTTTCATTTGCCAAAAGTTGGGTAGGGTACGGTTTAAGCGCACCTAACCGCTCTGAGCCGCTCCCAATCTCAGTACTCCTCCGTAGGGGTACTAGCCGCCTGAAAGCGGTCCGAAAATGCGGAGCGACACACCCGTCATTTGATTGGTCGAAAGAATCATTTCCGCCGTGTGTAATCACCTCGGCTAGAGTGAAGAGAGTCTTGTGTGTTGGCGAAAATGTGAGCACAGCACTGTTTATTGTGTGGTGCTTTTCCTCGTCAATAAATTAATCAGTTGGTTACACTGTGTCCCACTGCTAGTCACGTAGCTGCCGCAGCCAGCGCTGTGCGCTCATGAGTTGCACCGAGCCGTTTCTGTGTGTTTTCGCCATAGTAGGCTAGTAAATACACGTTCACAACAACACGGGGGGAATAAATAAAGAAGCGGCTGGTTTGACCAAGCAAAAACGAGAGACCGCTGGCTTGACCACGGTAGAAATAATCATTTCCGCCGTGTGTAGTCACCTCGGCCAGAGTGAAGAGAGTCTTGTGTGTTGGCGAAAATGTGAGCGTAGCACTGTTTATTGTGTGGTGTTTTTCCTCGTCATTAAATGAACCAGTTGGCTACACTGTGTCCCACTGCTACGATGTCACGTAGCTGCCGCAGCCAGCACTGTTCGCTCACTGTATCAGTTGCACCGAGCCGTTTCTGTGCTCACAACAACACAGGGGGAATAAATAAAGAAGCGGCTGGTTTGACCCAGCAAAAACGAGAGACCGCTGGCTTGACCACAGCTGTTCCACGGACAGATAGTTTGACCCACATTCTGGCGGCGGCTATCGCAGTCCAGCCGAAACCCCGCCCTACCCGTAAAGGTAGGGTAATAAACCCCGCCCTACCAGTAAAGGTAGGGTCGGCGGTGGAAACAACACCGAGATTCTTAAAAGTGAGCTGTCCCGCTCTGAGCCGCTCCGATCCGACCCGCTCTACTCGGTGGAAATGAGCCATTAGACTGTCTGGGACGGGTCCTTGGAAAATATGGAGATCTATGGAGCCCAGCCCCATTCATTCCCAATACAATTTCGTCAAATATTGCGATCTCGTCTATAAAAGTCTGATCTATAATGAAAAGCTAGTATCAACAGTTTATTAGTTATATCCTATCAAACTCATTTTAACCAACTTGTAGCACAATGCTTTAATTGTCTATTATTCCTTCATAAAGAAGACTCTCCGCTCACCACAGTTCCTGCAAGAGACGCGAACCCCGGCTACCTTGTTTAAAAGCGCGGGATTTACCCTCTGGACCAACCTGAGTTTTATATCTAAATAAAGTGTAATATCCAATATATACCAGGGTTCAACATAACTTTTTTTTCCTACTGGCCCGCCGGGCCAGTGGATCCGAGTTTTACTGGCCCCTTGTATATTTTCACTGGCCCTGCACACACTTTTTTTTTTCTTCATAATTTAGTTTCAATAATTATAATACCTGTATTAGAAAAATAAAGAAAGATAACCAGATCTAAAGGGAATATCTATACTGTAACAGTATAGATATTCCCTTTAGATTTGGTTATTTTTCTTATAGTTAATTATATGAAATGTTGATATTGCTCATACACATAATATAAAAACCAGGCAAACATATTGAATTAGAAGCCTACAACTGAAAGTATGTTGAAAGAGTCGGCCAGTATTTTAAAGTCCAGTAGTTTGATGGTTGTTTGTATTCTTGAATTTGGGCAGTTTAATGAATAGTTCACCTGCAGAAGTCATGTTCAAACATTAAAAAAAAAAATAAGATATGAAGGTCTGATCATTCTTTGTGGTGTGGTAGGCTGTTTTTATTACTTTCTCTATGCATTAGGGATGTGAATGTGTCGACCGAATGACCGGTTTTCCACTTGCGCTCAAGTTGACTTTAAAAATAGAATAGAAATCCGAAAATCAGTGGGTTATGCCGTTTTTTTTAATGGGAGATTTCACCGTGTATGTGAGTTCACGTCTGGTCATGAGCGCGCTGCAGGAGTGTCACTTCTCCATGAAGTGTCAGCTTCACATAAGAGTCCGGTGTGGGACCATTTTTTCAAACTATTGATAAAAAACAATGCAGTGCAAAATATGCAGCACAAGTTAAACGCTCGTCTAAGACTATGACGTTAAATCACCTTAGAAACACACAATGCCTTCGTCCGATCACAGCAGCGTTTCACCGTGAGATCTCGCCAGCGAGTGAGCCACCGCGCAGATGAACTGTGGTTTGTGGCTAAAATAATAGCGATTTCAATGGGAAAGACTTCCGCGATCTGATTGAATGTCTCGAGCCTGAAAACACAGTGCCAAACTGCGCGACTATAGGAACTGTACAGTGAGCGGAGTCCCTCCGTTCGTTTCTGTCTACAACCGACACAATCACCGGAGACGCATTCACAGCGTTTAAATAACGCCTCTCATTTGTATTACCATTGGAGCTTGGATGCAAATACTGTAACATTACGGCGGCAGATAAAGGAAAAGCGCAGTTATCATTTTCTGCACACCTCTGCTGTGGGAAGAAAGGGGGCAAAGAAAGTCGACTCGCAGGCGGACGGTGGGCAGCTCTGCCAACGGAGCGAGAGTGCACCCGCTTGTTGCTCTGCCTGTCAAAACGCCCACGCATCGGTTGTCCACTGGCCTTTCATTAAAAAATATATTTTATATTAGGTTTATTATATTGAGTCTTAAATAAACACTGCTTTCATTCCGACTCTCAACGCGCATTTCAATGAACCATGATGTAGTCTACAAAAAGATACTGAACTGTGATTGGCCAGTCACTGGCCCGGGCGGGACAGTGACTGGCCAATCAACTTGCCCTGCATATGATTTTACTGGCCCCGGGCCATCGGGCTATACGTTATGTCGAACCCTGTATACCACTGTGTTGAAAGTTTCTATTTTATCAGAGCCCCCTCATCCTTTATGATGATGCCAATCTCCGCTAAACTATAAACCCTTTCTAATATTGTTTCAGAAAAATCCTTCTCCTGTGTTCACGGAAGGTTTCCATTCACAAGTTATTGTTTATAAGTTATACGTAACTTAGTTTGTAAACCACCCTTCTAGTAAAATAGAATGATATACTATTTTCAGAATTTAAACATCGTTGTTTAAACCTGGGAAGGTATTATCACCTATTCTTTTATTTTTAAAGATTAGGTGTATCAACATATTCTCTCCTTACAGAGAGGTTAGTTGTATGAGGTTGTGTGTGTTTTAAATCAGTAATGTGCCGTTGTGTGAAACAAATTGTACTTACCTCCCCGAGGACGAAACCATCTCTTTGAAGAAAAAACCCTATACCTAAAGTCCTTCTGTTCCAGTTATAAACTAATTCACAACTGAGGCTTTACAACATTTAAGGGATTTTATTTACAAAATACAAGAGAGTATAGGTATAATACATAAAATGGACAAGAAAGGAAAAGAAAAGAGGTTTTATGCCTATAACTCATTCAATAGAGTAATTTTGACTTGGTTCTCGTTTCTAAATTTGTTGTAGCCCTTGAAACAATACCCAGACATATTCATGCATGCCTGTAAGTATCGTCTTAAGCGTTACGAAATCTTCATAAATTACAAGGACTTAGACAGGTATTAGTTATGGACCTAACGGTATACCCCCTGTTGGAGCATTCCCCATGAATACCATGCTACTTCCAAGTAATTTTGTCCGATTTCCTAGTCTAAGAATATTGATCAAGTCATTCTGAGTGTCAAGAGGTTCAAAGATGTGTTTTTAAAAGACTTTGCCTCTAAGTACTTCGAAGTCCAAAATCTTTCAGAGTATTTTGGACTCACAAAGTTTTTCTAAGTTTTTCTTCTGCCTCCATAGTTGAAGACAGATAGAGTGTGCTGGAACAGAGTAGTGCCTACAAAAAACGGCCCCAAAAGCTTCTTGTCCTGCTCAAAACTTGCTGTTATATAGACAACTGAAAACCAATGAGACTTGAGAGAAGGAGGAGTGAAAAAGGCCCAGCTGCGTGGGGGAACTCCGGTAGCCCCCTCCCTCTACTCCTTACTACTGTATGACCATATAAGGTCCTTCCCCCTATTACTTCCTGTGACCCTATGGTCCTCCCCCTTCCTCTGGTCCCTCTTCCTTCTGTTTCATTAAACATTTCCTACTTTTACTTATGACAAAAATAAATACAAATGTCACAAGATATGCACAAGTAAAAAGTTACATCATGTTCAAGTATCACTTCACAAACAAGAATGTATCTCCGCTAAATGTTTCTGGATATCAATCAAAGGCTCATACTTTTCTTTAGACCATGTACTAATAGAATGGAAGTTTTCGCTTTTCAAAACGCCACCGAAAGCGTTTTATAGTCGTTTTATTTTCAGTTTTAGCCGTTAGGCGTGTAAGCGCTAAAAGGAGTCGTAGTGAAACAACCGTTGCTTCGGCCGGCCCGGCCTCCGATGGCGGGAGGAATCTTCGTTTATCACTATATTACTTTACAACGACGGGTTGTAATTTAAATATTACAGATAGAGAATCATCGGGGATTAGTAACTTATACTTCCATGGTCGATAAACAATGCAACTGTGCCCGTCCCGCTTAGCTTAATGCACGGACATATTATAACGTTACACTGCTGGAGAATGAGTAACGTCAGTGCGTGTCATGCTTTAGGGGTGTGTCGGCACCGAAGTCACTTCCTGAATGGTTGCCCTGCGCCAATGAGCAGCTTTCATAGGAATGAATGGCTTCACGTTTCCAATGGTTTTCAGTCCGCTGTCCATTTCTTTATAGGTCCATGGGAGAGACACGTAACAATAATTGTGGAATACGATCATTGTTCCAAAATGATATAGTCTCTGTCCCATATGTAGTTGCCTACTGGAATAACTGTGTATCTGACCTTAATTGGAAGAAAATCTGGACTTTTTGATCACTAACAACATGAAAGAGGTATATTTTAAGATTATACACCGTTACTATCCCTCTAAACTATTTTTGCAAAGATTTAAATTAGATATAGATGTCAATTGCTCATTTTGTAATATGTACCCTGAAGATGTAACACATTTATTTTGGAGCTGTTTCCATTCAAATCATTTTTGGAAAGATATTTGCACTTTTATCACTCGTTTCATTGACCCCAAGTTTTCCCTTTGCATTGAACATGTATTGTTTGGTTTCTTCAATTACACCTCTAGTCAAGCAAACCAATATTTTATTATAAACCTTATTATTTTATTAGCTAAATGGCATATTCATAAATGTAAATACTCCAATCAGAAACCGCTTTTTGTTGTGTTTGAGAAAGAAACCAAACAATACATGAGGAATATTCTATGTTCTAGAAGCTATTAAAACACTTGTGTGTGTGCTCTTTATAATATTTTTATTTAATTTAATGCTGCTTTTTGTATTTTTTGTGACTGTATTTTGTATGTCTGCCATTTCTGTACACCCTGGCTGTTGTTGTATTGCTAATTGTCAAATGTATATATAAAAAAAAAACGGGCGGAGAGCTGTCACTCAACAGATCGCGCCAATACATTTTACCCTTCAAAAGAATAAAAACTAGCGCGGTCCAAAAAAATTCACTCCCCTCAGTGTTGTCATGGAGATATGACCTAAACATACAGACTAAAATGGTTTTGTGGACCAGGCTGTAAATAGGTTTAATAAGACTGTGAAAACGGCCTGTCAAAGAAAAATTGCTCAGTCTTGGTTCCAGCCCCAGTGGCCACCGGAAAGTACTACAATTTTGGTCACTTCCTTGTTGGATGCTGGTAAAAATGGCTGAGGTTGGGGCTTGGTCCCGAGTCATGGCGCCCGTGGACAGATGTATAGATAACTGAATTATCAGAAAACCCTGATGACATGACTGACGTGGTTTGTCTTCACAGAATCCTCTTCCGCTCTCTTTATTCACGTTCTTTACTGTTTAACTTCACACTGTCCATGTATTTAAACCAGAATCATCGGGTCTTCCTCTTTTATCTATTGTCTTTTCCAAATTAATATTTAGTCAATAGTGCAGCTTTAATTCTCTTTAGATCACGTAATTGTTTATAGTATCTTGTAAATAAACTTTAACTAACATTTTGAACATACACATGTTCTTACCAATGCATGTTTAACTTCATGAATTTACTAGGGATGCACCGATCCACTATTTAGAGTTCCGATATATGGGTTTTGGATATCGGCCGATACCGATACTGTCTGATACAATATCATAATTGTTAAACAGTTTTTGTTGGTGGTGATGTTATGTGTGAGGCTAGGAAGGCATAAGCAATTCTAATTGAAAAGAGCAAGAAATACACACATATGCATATAGGTTTATCTTAAGGCGAGACACGGCAGGCAAAAACATAGTTTTTTTAAGCACTGGTCAATTTTGAGATTTGTGTCTATTTAGCTTCCATAACATGTCTTCTTTCATACTAGTATGGATAAAAGGTCCAAAATATACGTTTTAGGTGTTTATTTTACTAAACTTTGACTGCTTGCGTCTGTATTTTGCTCCTAAATTCGGCACTGGTCAATTTTGAGATTTGTGTCTATTTAGCTTCCATAACATGTCTTCTTTCATACAAGTATGGATAAAAGGTCCAAAATATACGTTTTAGGTGTTTATTTTACTAAACTTTGACTGCTTGCGTCTGTATTTTGCTCCTAAATTCGTCAAAAGTGAGCATTCTAACGTAACATACAGCACCGCGACCGCTGTATGAATCATAATAACCATGATACTGTTGGAAAGCTCTGAATCTCAAGAACAACGTTATCTGATCCAAATATGGTCATTTCCTTTGTATCAGTAACCAATCATGAAAGTGTGAGGAGGGATTCAATGCTAGGAACGCGACCTCATTGGCTAATGCACATTTCTGACGATGTGATTCGCTAAAAGGCATCACGTGATGCTAACCGCGGTAGCTCGAAAATCACAAAATAAAATGGGAAAAACGTCGAAAATATGCCAAACCAACAAAAAAAAAATACTTAATCAATTGGCTACGGACACTACATGATCGCCATTTGAAGGGGAGAAGTGTTAAAGACATATAAATCACACCGATCACGTCGGAGAGACACAGACTGTCAGACGATCAGAGGGGAGATGGTGGGGAGAGAGAGCGTCTGTGCCCACTCCGGAGCAGGTTGACAGATAGTGGCTAATAATGAATTAATCACGTTTAAATTAGCATGTGATGTAAATGTTACTATGCTATGGTTTATATATGTTAAGCAGTGGTAGGCCTATATGGCATTGAGGGGTGTAGGGCCTAATTCAATAAATTACTCTAGCTATAATCAGTGATTATCAGCAGAATTCACGTTTTTATCTTTAACGGCCGTTTTCTCAAAATGAGCTTTTTCCAATACTCTGCGAAAGATATCTCAACTTCTAGACCACTGACAACAACCAAACTTTCTATAATCATTCATAGCACTATTTTAAAGGTTTTTACACAAGGATTTGTTAATATATTGTTAATTGTCTGATTTATGATACATTTTCCTCCTAAAAACATGCCTAAAATGCATTTCTAAGACATGTACATAGTATTTTTTGATTTATTAAATGAAAAAAGGCTGTATCCAAAATCTGTTGTGTAAAAACCTTAGAAACTAATATGTGCTTAAAATAAAATAGAGATTTTAACTCTGGCTTTATCCAACATCTCGAATTTTTTCTCGAAAAATGACCCAAATTTACGCATAATTGGTTAAATATTGCCATATTTGCATATTTAATATAATACTAAAGAAAAACATGTAATACAAAAAAAATTTGTGTTAGTGTCAGTAATCAACTGGCAAAGTTTCATGATGATATCTACAAGTTAAAAAAAATTCCCTATTCACCTGGGGTGTCTCGCCTTAAAGGCAGGCTATGCAATATTTTAATGAAAATATAAATTATAGTCACACAAAAATAATCCTTCTCAATGATCAGTTCTGCCCCACTAGAATATGCGGTGGTGTGTTTATCTGCACAGTCTCCCTCTCTCTGGCTGTATTTCACATAGTCGAATTTGTCACAGTGCAGAAGCCTCTCCACTTCCTTGACTTAAGTTAGGCTTTGGTTAGCTCACAGGCTAACAAACTGATATGTACGGTTTGTCAAATCAGAAAGTAGTGTCCTCTCTCTCCACCGAACGTCGGCGCATGCTCGTTCGCTCTGTAATAGTAAAAAAAATATATATATCGGAGCTGTCAGTCCGATACGCAGATTTCTGACATATCGGACCCGATACTGGATTGGATCGGCCCCATCCCTAGAATTTACATATTTTCAATTAGCCATTGAGTAGGGCCCTATGAAATCCTTTTTATTTTTTTCCAAATTCCGTTTTATTTTTTCACAAATTCCGTTTTTTCCGTTTTAATCTCATGACTTCCGTTTTTTTTTACAATTAACACTCATTTCGTCATCAGAACGAGTGTCTAATTATTGCGAACAAATAATATTCTATCAGATATAAGGCTAAATTTAAAATACATCACAACATTGCACTGTTTTTAGTGCTTAAAAAAAGCGAAAAAACAAATTTGTTGGGTATAGGCTATAACAGAAAATAAAGCCATTCATTTTGTGCTTCAAGTGAAACATTACATATTATTTTTACATAAATAATAAAGTCCTTATTAACTTTGCAAGAAGCTGGACTAGAGTGAAAATTGGACAAGGCTCTATAAGTCCATGGCTTTTACCTGTGGGACAGCGCTTCACCCAATAGCGGGCTGCAACACCAACCTACAGTCTATTGTGCGACGGAGAGTTAGTTAACATTATCATCAGCGTTAGCCGACATCACGGCAACAGCTGAATAATGTAACACATTACACAAGTTACACTAC
Source organism: Hyperoplus immaculatus (assembly GCA_949357725.1). Lineage (NCBI taxonomy): Eukaryota > Metazoa > Chordata > Actinopteri > Uranoscopiformes > Ammodytidae > Hyperoplus > Hyperoplus immaculatus. Next base: position 50,247 of record CASHTC010001415.1, read on the forward strand.
ATGAAAACAACGGGCTGTAGACGCTAGAGTTATAATTGCGTGTAGGAAACATTGTTGAGACTGGAATTTCGTACCACAGCGGCCGTTCCATAATACAACACTCCCTTTAGCAATGGCTGTGTATCTGCGGGAGCGAGTGGCATTAATAACTTAAAAACAGTAAACGTTTAACATGATTACGTGCTTTTAGAGGCTTTAATCATATGCCGAATTTATAAACGGACCATATTATTAACAATAAATTAACTTATGTACATGTCAGAGTTACGTACATGGATACATTCATAAGTAAACATTGAATAGACAGATTTGTGAAAGGGGTTTGGCGCTGTGTGTTACATTAGCGATCCTGCAGCCAGGCTCTACTTTTCACGGCAGTAGTTTGGTCTTTAGATGTCGCCAAACCAAAATTCCTCCCTAGTTCTGCTTTAATTTCAACCGTGTTGTTTCCCTTTGCCTTGGAAATTGAATTTCACCAAAATAATGGTGAATTCCGTGACATTCCGTGTTAACAAGCAGATTCCGTTTTTATTGCCTGATTCCGTCCGCGTTTTCGTTATCGCGGAAATCATAGGGCCCTAATATAGGTTTATCTTAAAGGCAGATAAATATAAATTATAGCCACACAAAAATAATCCTTCTCAATGATCAGTTCTGCCCCACTAGAATATGTGGTGGTGTGTTTGTCTGCACAGTCTTCCTCTCTCTGGCTGTATTTCACATAGTCGAATTTGTCACAGTGCAGAAGCCTCTCCACTTCCTTGACTTAAGTTAGGCTTTGGTTAGCTCACAGGCTAACAAACTGATATGTATGTATATGTATGTCAAATCAGAAAGTAGTGTCCTCTCTCTCTCCACCGAACGTCGGCGCATGCTCGTTCGCTCTGTAATAGTAAAAAAAATAATAATAATATCGGAGCTGTCAGTCCGATACGCAGATTTCGGACATATCGGACCCGATACTGGATCGGATCGGCCCCATCCCTAGAATTTACATATTTTCAATTAGCCTACTCAGGAACTTCAGCTAGCTTGTCTTAATCCGTTTTTAAACTGTATACAGTGCTTTACAAAATCAATACACATTTAAACACTCTACTAGAAGTCAAGGAGTGAGCCTCAAACGTTCCAAACACTGTTCCTGTGGTGGACATGGGGATATTAAAACAGGCTCCAGTGTCAGTAAACCATAACCGACAGTGTGAGCTAAAGAATGAAAAATAACAAGAAGACCTCTGCTGGACTTAAACTTACTGTTTTAGAAATATATTGTTAATCTATCTATCATATTAGTGTAGTCAAGGGTGAACTACTAAGCTCCATTTGTTTGATCAGCAAAGGATGTTATGTGTTCATCATGTAGGCTAAACGAAGATGAAGGAAATTACAAGGAAGATTTATGGGGTTATATTTTGTTTCTTGTTTTGAGTTGTGCCCAAGCCCCAACCTCAGCGATTTTTACCAGCATCCAATAAGGAAGTGACCACAACTGTAGTAACCCGGAAGTGCCACTGGGGGCTGTATGCAGAAGAGAGCCATCTCTCATTGACTCCAATGTTAAACATGCCGTTTTCACAGCATTATTAAACCTATTTCAGGCCTGGATTGAAAAACCCTTCTAGTCTGTATGTTTAGTTCATATCTCCATGACAACTCTGAGGGGGGTGAATTTCTTTCTAGCAGGCTAGTTTTTATTCTATTGGAGGTTAAAATATATGAATTTTAGGGGTGCGGCCTCTTGATTGACAGCTGGCCTCTGTCCCACACTGTGTCTCTAAGGCTAGTTGTAAGGGTTAGCATGCTAACTCCGTCAATCTTGAAGTCGACTGCCGACAGTGCGTTCATTCCTTCATTCGTGTGTGGATCCCTGCTGTGGAGATGTCGTCATGTTCCTCGGTACACTGTACCAACCGATGGTCTAAGAACTGTGGTCGCCAGTTTTTTCGGTGAGTAACATTGTATTTACAATTATTTCTTTATGTTACAATGTTAAACTGTATAGAACAAATTAAAATGTGTTGGTTTCGCAAGTGTAACACTCACAGCGTGTTAGTTCTGTTATGCCAGCTAATTAAATCGCCGCACTTGTACCATAGTAGCCTACTGTGTTCAATACGTGTTGGATATCGGTTTAAATCATATATCAAAAATCAGAAACGAAAGTGGGCTCCGCGTCTGCAGCCCGGTGTTTGGCTGGTCGGTCCAGTTAAACCTTTTATAAACTATACGGGTTAAAACTATGGCGTAAATACACTTTTGTGACAAAATATAGGCTATGCTCCCAAGTTTGCGCTCATTAATATTTATACAGAGGAAGGGGCTATGCAAATTCGTAAAAACTGCTCCGTTTCGCAGATAATACGATGGCCGTCATTGTAAAGATTAAACGAGACATATAGGCGAGGCTACTGTATTAAAGCAAAGAGTCAATTACAATAGTTTTTGGCTGTCAATAGTGATGCAGACTGTAAGGAACATCACATAAATATGGCACACCTCTACCACAATAGACAGGTAGCCTATCTAAATTAAACAAATTCATTCGGTTTGCGATAGGTAAGAGACAGGAAGTCTACAAGGGTTTGTCGTGATCAGCTGGCTGCTGTGCGTTCCTCCTCCTTCTGCCACTCCCACTCCTCCTGTCTGCCTCACACCTGGTCTGCATTATCAATCAACTCACCTACTTTACCTCTGGCTTCCCTGCTGTCGTCGCCAGATCGTACTACTCACCGTGGTAACTATACGTGACTGGCTCCAGTTGAGATTACTACCTCGCTCTGTTTTTCTCGCCTCTTGCTGTTTTTTCGCAATTCTCTAACACTGTGTTCCTCTGTCTGCAGTTACCCGGACCACGCTCTCCAGCATACCTACCTGCTTCTCCACCCCGGCTTCCCCACTCACCACCAGCTTCCCCACCTCACTAATAAAACCTTTTTTTATCTTAATCTGCCTCTGTCTGCTCTTGGGTCCAAATACGAATCGTAACAGAACGATCTGGCCAAGATTGACCCAGCGGACTTAGGCAAGATTCGTGGAGCTCTCGCCGCTCAAGGCACCCAGGTGGCGGAGCACAGCCAAGCCCTCCGGGACGCTATGGAGGCTTTCGAGAATCTCGCTACCCGTGTCACTCAGATGGGGCAGCAATTGGATCTACTGGTTCCCCTCACCGCAGCGCCTCTACTGCCTGCGGCACCTCCGCCTGCTTCTGCTCCCACTCCCCCGTCACACCTGCCACGAGCTCGTGAGCCTTTCACGAGCTCGTGGCTACGCTGGGGACATGGGTACGTGCAGGGCCTTTTTGATCCAGTGTTCCTTAGTTTTTAGTCAGCAGCCCCTCACTTATCCTACTGAAAGAGCAAAGATCGCTTACATCATGGGGTCACTTAAGGGTAATGCACTAGCGTGGGCTTCAGCATTATGGGATAGTGATTCTCCAGTTAATGATAATTTTGACCTTTTTGTAGCGGAGATGAGGAAGGTTTTTGATCACCCAGTGGAGGGAGGGGACGCCGCCAAGTGGCTTATTTCATTACGTCAGGGGTCCCGCAGTGTAGCTGAGTTCTCCGTCGAGTTCAGGACCTATGCAGCCAGGTCGGGCTGGAATGACAAGGCACTACGTGGGCTTTTCCTTTCCGGTCTCAGTGAATCAATCAAGGATGAGCTGGCTACTAGGGAGGAAGCTGGCACTCTCGATGAAATGATTTCCCTCTCTATCCGGCTGGATAATCGCCTACGCGAGCGGCGTAGGGAGAAGGCTGGCAGCTCCGGGCCCCCGACATTCGCTGCTTCCTGTTCCCTACGACTCCCCTCTCCGCCCCCGTGACGCGTGCTGTCACTGAAGAGGAACCCATGCAGCTGGGCCGCACACGTCTCACCCAGGCAGAGCGGCTTCATCGAATTAAGACCGGAGTGTGTCTGTACTGTGCGCTGCCCGGGCATCTCATCTCCACCTGTCCGTCACTGCCAAAAGACAGGGCTCGGCAGTGAGGCTTGGGGCCCTGCTGAGCCACGCCCCCTCCGTCCCCGATTCTCACTGTTCTCGCTCACTGTTGGATGCCACTCTCCTGTCCCTCGGGCATTCCTTTCCTGTGTTAGCCCTGGTGGATTCTGGAGCGGATGAGAACTTCATTGATGCTGGCTTCGCGTCTCAGGTTGGCATTAAATCGGAACAATTACCCTCTCCCTTAAATGCTAACGCCTTAGACGGCCGTCACCTGGCCCTTATTACTCACCGTACTAAGGCCCTTGAGTTAATTGTTTCTGGTAATCACCACGAGATACTTCAGTTTCATGTCATCCTGTCTCCCTCACTCCCCTGGTGCTGGGGCACCCCTGGCTCAAGCGACACAATCCCCAATTTGACTGGTCTTCTGGCAAGGTGGTGAGTTGGAGCACTTTTTGTCATTCCACCTGCTTACAATCTGCCCTGTCTCCGGTAGTGGGAGATGTTCCCTTGCCCAAGGAACCTCCCGACCTCTCCTTGGTTCCCCAAATCTATCATGATTATATCTGGGAGAGGTATTTAGTAAGTGTTGTGCGCTCACCCTGCCTCCTCATCGTCCCTATGACTGTGCCATTGATCTCCTCCCCGGCGCCCCTTTGCCCAGTAGTCGCCTTTATAACTTGTCCCGTCCGGAGAGGGAGGCCATGGAGAACTACATTAAGGATTCTCTTTCGGCTGGCCTCATGAGACCCTCCTCTTCTCCTGTTGGTGAAGGTTTCTTTTTTGTGGCCAAAAAGGACAAGTCACTTCGCCCATGCATTGATTTCAGGGGTCTTAATAACATTACAGTGAAGAACAAGTATGCTTTGCCCCTCATCAGTTCCGCATTCGAGCCACTGCAGGGCGCCACAGTCTTCTCCAAATTGGACCTACGTAATGCCTACCATCTGGTGCGCATCCGTGAAGGCGATGAGTGGAAGACGGCCTTTAACACCCCTCTCGGCCATTTTGAGTATCTCGTCATGCCTTTCGGCCTAACTAATGCCCCTGCTGTGTTCCAGAACCTGGTTAACGACGTCCTTCGGGACTTTCTCAACCGCTCAGTTTTTGTCTATTTAGACAACATCCTGATTTTTTCCCGCAACCAGGAAGAACACATTCAGCATGTCCGGCAAGTTCTTCAACGGCTGTTGGAGAACAACCTATATGTGAAGGCTGAGAAGTGTGAGTTCAGTGTCACCTCTGTATCCTTCCTGGGGTTCATCATTGAGAGCGGGCAAGTGAGGACCTGCCCCGAGAAGGTCATTGCGGTGACTGACTGGCCCATCCCCGACTCCCGCAAGAAACTGCAGCAGTTTCTGGGGTTTGCCAATTTTTACCGGAGATTCATCCGGGATTACAGCAGGGTTGCAGCCCCTCTCACCCGTCTCACCTCTCCTGCCCTCCCATTTGCCTGGACGCCTGAGGCGGACGCTGCCTTCTTTGGGCTTAACCCTTTAGGCGCCGGGTTTTATTTTGAAAAATACTTTATTTTGACACCTAAATTTCAGAAGGCTCTGGATTGAAAGTGGTTTGAGATAGAGACAAAAAGTTAATGAGACAAATATTGAGAATGTCCTGAAGTTTATCTAGGGAATACATTTTTCCATCTAATTTGCATATTATGACGTCATATGGCGGCGGCCATATTGGATTATGTAATTTCCATGAAATACCTGATATTTTGAAAGAGAGTTGAACTTATTTCATCAGATTCACCCCATCCATCTATTTGTAATGATGCCCACTTTGTTGTAAGCCAACAGTTGTAAACTAGAACTAGAACTAAAACACAAAACGCATGTAAACAGCAGGCGTTTTTTTTTTTTTTTTTTTCATTATTCATTATTCATTTTTTTCATTATTATTGTTATTATTATTATTATTATTATTCATTATTGTAATTATCATTATAATACAATAATAATAATAAATAATAATAATAACAGTAGGTGTCTTTTTGCTGCAGAGGCCTAATCTGTGCCTATCTATCCAGATGACACTGTTTATAGTTTGTCAGAGTGTGGAACCTCTCATTGCATGGCACAGCACACAGGCCTACCCCACACTGATTGCACCTGTATTGTGTCTGATGACGACCTTTGGGACGGGTATGATCTGAGCAAACTATACAGTCTGGACGATCGCCAGCATCACGGAGCCAGTGGCGTTCTGTAAGCCTCTGTGGCATTTCTCCCCCCTCTGCTGAACGCCTTCCCCCGGATTTTGTTTTCTCTCTTGGAGAAGCCCTCAAGCAGAGAAGTGATGATGTCCTGCACAAAGGCCTTCAGTGGCTTGTGTGGACCGGCAGTCATGCTGCAGCAAATGATGTGGGCATTGACCATACTCATGCTTAGAATGGCATTCACTATACGGTTGTACCATTTCTTTGACCGATGTGGAAAGAGGTAGGTTTTCATCCTCTGATCAGCTGTGTCTACTCCCCCCATGAATGAGTTGTACCTGTCCGCACACACAGGTCTGTTTATGTCCCTAAACCCACTGTCCGTATGTTTGGACCTGATCCGTTTCCGGACACAGGAGTTGCCGTGAAGAGTGGACAACAAGTGGAAACGCTTCACGTCATGCCACGCACACGCCAACATTTTCCCCTTCCTCATGAAGACTGGGTCGTCTCCTCTTGCCAAAGCCAACTCAGTTTTTCTCAGGGCCTTTGGCATACCTTGCCTTTGGCTACTGACTGTCCCACACAAACCAGTTTCCTCATTTGCCATCTCAATTGCTACAGCTGGTGACGTGTAGTAGCTGTCCATGTACAGCTCCTGCCCTTTCCCTGTGTGCTGGGCCATCAGCTGCCGAACAAGAACATGGCTGGCACCTAAATCAGTGACCTCATCACCATGCTGTCCTGTGTATAGGGCCCTATGATTTCCGCGATAACGAAAACGCGGACGGAATCACGGAATCGGGCAATAAAAACGGAATCTGCTTGTTAACACGGAATGTCACGGAATTCGCCATTATTTTGGTGAAATTCAATTTCCAAGGCAAAGGGAAACAACACGGTTAAAATTAAAGCAGAACTAGGGAGGAATTCTGGTTTGGCGACATCTAAAGACCAAACTACTGCCGTGAAAAGTAGAGCCTGGCTGCAGTAACGGTAATGTAACACACGGCGCCAAACCCCTTTCACAAATCTGTCTATTCAATGTTTACTTATTAATTTATCCATATACGTAACTCTGGCATGTACATAACTTAATTTATTGTTAATAATATGGTCTGTTTATAAATTCGGCATATGATTAAAGCATCTAAAAGGCACGTAATCATGTTAAACGTTTACTGTTATAAGTTATTAATGCCACTCGCTCCCGCAGATACACAGCACAGGTAGGTCTTATATTCAGCCATTGCTAAAGGGAGTGTTGTATTATGGAACGGCCGCTTCGGTACGAAATTCCAGTCTCAACAATGTTTCCTACACGCAATTATAACTAGCGTCTACAGCCCGTTGTTTTCATGTAGTGTAACCTACCTGTAGTGTTAGATTATTCCGCTGGTGCTAATGATAACTAGCTCTCTGTCGCACAATAGACTGTAGGTTGGTGTTGCAGCCCGCTGTTGGGTGAAGGGCTGTCCCACAGGTAAAAGCCATGGACTTATAAAGCCTGTCCAATATTCACTCTAGTCCAGCTTCTTGAAAATTTTATAAGGACTTTATTATTTATGTAAAAATAAATATTTAATGCTTCACTTGAAGCACACAATTAATGACTTTATTTTCTTATATAGCCTAGCTACCCAACAAATCTGTTTTTTAGTTTTTTTAAGCACTAAAAACAGTGCAACGTTGTGATGTATTTTAAATTTAGCCTTATATCTGATTAAATTGTTAGAATATTATTTGTTCGCAATAATTAGACACTCGTTCTGATGACGAAATGAGTGTTAATTGTAAAAAAATGGAAATCATGAGATTAAAACGGAAAAAACGGAATTTGTGAAAAAATAAAACGGAATTTGGAAAAAAATAAAACGGATTTCATAGGGCCCTATGTGTACAAAGACCACTGCAGAACATACCCTGACTTCGCCTCACACAAAACAAATGCCTTGTAACCATACTTGTCCAGTTTGTTTGGATTGTACATTTTCAATGTGGACTTTCCCTTGAAAGCTATGGTCATCTCATCCAGTGACAGTTGTTTGTGTGGGCCATATACAGCTGAGAAGCGTGGTATGATGAGGTCAATTATTGGGCGCACCTTGAACAGTCGATCGTAACCTGGCTGGCCCCTCTCAACATACTCGTCGAAGCGAAAGAAAGACAGGATGATTTCAAATCTGTTCCTAGACATCACTTTGCCAAATCCTGGTGTACAAGTTGGCCAAAATTCTGCCCAATAGTCCTCAATCTCAGATTTTTGTACCAGGCCCATGCTCATATGGAGTGACAGGAAGGCTTTCATTTCAGGGACAGTGACATCATACCATTCATGAAACCGTGAACTTGGCATTAGTTCATGGGAGCCTAAATACTGATGAGCATACCGATTTGTCTCCATTGTAATGTGACTCCAGAAATCATCAGTCAGAAAGAGGGACAAAAAATCTATAGACCTTGAATCATTGCTAAGCTCTCTGTCACCACGATATCCACTTTGCTCATCAAAGGGCTTTATCCATTCCTGATATTCTTCCTCATCTCTCAAGTTAGCCCAGCCACCATTACCATCATCATCATCATCATCATCATTTCCAGCCCTGTTCAGCCTTCCCCTGTTGCCTCTACCACGTCCACCTCTCCTATGGACACTGCGACCTCGTGTGCCCCTGCCCCCTCTTCCATCACTACTTTCAGCCCTATTCAGGCCCCCCCTGCTGCCTCTAGGACACCTGCCTGCGCTTCTACGAGCACTCTGCCCACGTCTCCCCCTGCTAACCCCACTGGTGTTGGGAGAAGAGTTTGACTCGTGTGTGTTTTGTGCTTCGTGAACACTGCTGCGTCGCATGGCTGCACCACTGCTGCGCATTGCCGCACCGTGACCAGCGCCGTAGAAAGAGTGAACACTAACGCTGGTCCCAGCGCTGTTCTCACCCCCGCTACTTCTACTCGCACGACCACTAATCGATCGACCGTCATCTCCCAAAGGTGGATTTTCCCCTTCAGAATCAGGATCAGCGAATAGGAGATCCATCTCTTCCCTCCTCGTCAACTTTTTGCTTGCCATATTCTCTCAATAACTCCTAAATCCAGCAATACCGCTTCAGCATAAATAGCTTCGTGGCACACTATCTCCGAGTTCTCACACAACTCCTCAGTGAGAAAAGCTATTGTTTCTCCCGCCAAAGGACGTCATCGCATTCGCATAATAATTTTATTGTGAGAGTGAGTGAATAAACATTTACACCCTGTTCTGTAAAACCAGGGCAGGAATGGCAACGCATGCGCGATTCATTTGCAGCCTGGACGCGGAGGTGTCAGCGGAGCAGAGAGGAGAAACACACCCGCTCTGCCCTGACTGCTGCGCGGGGCTCCGGGAGCTGCTCGTTGAGCACAGTAAAAGCAGAGTGATACGTGCTTTCACATCAGAGTCTCCAAACACCACAAAAGTGTCCAATAACACCAGAAAGGGTCGCTAGGAGGAGCGGGTGTGTGTGTGTCCTCTCTGCTCTGCAGAGCAGAGAGGACACACACACACACACACACACCCGCTCTGCTCTGGCTGCAGGCTGGGACCGCTGCGCTGAGCTTCTGTGAGACTGACCGCCCGCGAGTGCTTTTGGACGGGGTAGGGGCTCCATGAGCACCCACTGCTCGTTGAGCACAGAAACAGCAGAGTAAACGGAGTGATACGTGCTTTCCCGTCAGTCTCTAAACACCACAAAAGTCTCAAATAACACCAGAAAAAGTCGCTAGGAGGATATGACAAAAAAAATAAAAAATAATTTTTATGTTTTTTGGATGGGATTTTGCTCGAACATTTTGCATTGAAGTATGACATTTTTCTGAACTAAGGTCTAAGTTCGGGATGTCTGCCAACTAGTGGAGGGGAGTATGAACGACATATAACACTCTATTAAGAGAAAATAGCTGTTTTATTCAGTACAGCGTCATGTCGCAATTTTGCGACTTTGGCGCCTAAAGGGTTAAAAGGCTTTTCTCGTCTGCCCCCATTCTCATCCAACCGGACCCCTCCAGCCAGTTCATTGTGGAGGTTGATGCATCTGACACTGGGGTGGGGGCGGTCCTGTCCCAGCGCTCTTCCACTGATGAGAAGATTCACCCCTGCGCCTTTTTCTCTCGCCTGCTGGTTCCTGCTGAGTGGAACTATGATGTGGGTGACAGAGAACTGATGGCTGGTTCCTGCTGGCGGTGAAACTGGCGTTGGAGGAATGGCGGCACTGGCTTGAGGGGTCAGAGCAGCCGTTCGTGGTTTGGACCGACCACAAGAATTTGTCTTACATTCAGACGGCCAAGCGCCTAAATTCCCGTCAGGCCCGGTGGGCCTTGTTTTTTGGACGTTTCAATTTCACCCTCACTTACCGTCCCGGGTCCCGTAATGTTAAGCCTGATGCCCTCTCTCGTCAGTTTACCACTGTGAACACTCCGGCCCCTCCTGACACTATCCGCTCTCCTTCCTGCCTCAGGGTGGCTGCTGTCACCTGGGAGATAGAGTCCCTCGTCCGGGAGGCCCAAGCCATCGAACCGGACCCGGGCAACGGCCCTCCCAACCGCCTTTTTGTCCCCAGTTCGGTGCGCTCTCAAGTGCTGGTGTGGGTCCACACATCGCGCTTTGCCTGTCACCCTGGAGTGGGTCGCACCCTGTCACTCCTGAGGAGGCATTTTTGGTGGCCTACTATGGACGCTGACACCCGTGCATTCGTTCTTGCCTGCACGGTTTGTGCTTGGGCCAAGTCCTCCCATCAACCCTCTGCTGGCCTGCTTCGCCCCCTGCCTGTTCCTGGCCGGCCCTGGTCTCACATTGGCCTTGACTTCGTGACTGGTCTTCCCCTCTCCAATGGCCACACAGTCATCCTCACCATCGTGGACAGGTTCTCTAAGGCAGTGCACTTCATTGCTCTCCCCAAGCTCCCCTCTGCCACCGAAACTGCCCAGCTGCTCGTTCTTCATGTGGTGCGCCTCCATGGGATTCCCACTGTCCTCGTCTCGGACCGGGGTCCTCAGTTCATTTCCCAAGTGTGGAAGGCTTTCTGCCGGGCGCTGGGAGCCTCGGTCAGCCTGTCGTCGGGTTACCACCCTCAGACCAATGGGCAGGCTGAGAGGGCGAACCAGGACCTGGGAACTGCACTGCGCTGCGTGGCTGCGCGCAACCCCTCGTCTTGGAGCGACCATTTTGCGTGGATAGAGTACGCTCACAACTCTATGTCCTGTGCAGCCACCGGCATGTCCCCTTTCGAGTGCTATCTGGGCTACCAGCCACCCTTATTCCCCGCCCAGGAGGAGGACATCTCCATTCCCTCCGTCCAGCACCATCTCCGCCGTTGCCGCAGGGTGTGGCAGGGGGCACGCACCGCACTGCTGCGTTCTAGGGAACAGAACAAGCGCATTGCGGATCGCCACCGGGTTTCTCCCCCGGCCTATCAAGTGGGGCAACAGGTGTGGCTGTCCTCTAGAGACCTACTCCTTCAAACCAGCTCCAAGAAGCTCACCCCCCGCTTTGTTGGCCCATTCCCCATAGTAGCCATAATCAACCCCTCTGCTGTGAAGCTCAAACTGCCCACTTCGATGCGCGTTCACCCCACATTCCATGTGTCGAAGGTGAAGCCAGTCTCCACCAGTCCTCTCTCTCCCCCAGATGTTCCCCCCCCTTCTCCCCGTCTGATTGACGACCATCCTGCCTTTACGGTCCGGCGGCTGCTGGACATACGTCGGCGGGGCAGGGGGTACCAGTACCTCACTGACTGGGAGGGGTATGGGCCTGAGGAGAGGACCTGGATCTCACGGGGTCTTATCCTCGACCCCTCCCTCATCCAGGATTTTCACCGGGCCCATCCAGACAATCCTAGGCTGCCAAGAGTGGGGGGTCCTGTCGTGATCAGCTGGCTGCTGTGTGTTCCTCCTCCTTCTGCCACTCCCACTCCTCCAGTCTGCCTCACACCTGGTCTGCATTATCAATCAACTCACCTACTTTACCTCTGGCTTCCCTGCTGTCGTCGCCAGATCGTACTACTCCTCACCGTGGTAACTATACGTGACTGGCTCCAGTTGAGATTACTACCTCGCTCTGTTTTTCTCGCCTCTTGCTGTTTTTTCGCAATTCTCTAACACTGTTCCTCTGTCTGCAGTTACCCGGACCACTCTCTCCAGCATACCTACCTGCTTCTCCACCCCGGCTTCCCCACTCACCACCAGCTTCCCCACCTCACTAATAAAACCTTTTTTTATCTTAATTTGCCTCTGTCTGCTCTTGGGTCCAAATACGAATCGTAACAGGGTTGGCTGAAACCAATTTGGTTTACAATAGGTAACAGAGACAAAGTCTACAGGCTGGCTGAATGAAGCTGGCATAAAACAATAGATTTTGCAACCTGTATGAGAGGTGTGGAATAGGCATTCATTGGGAGAGTCGTGTGTGTGTGTTTGAGGGGATGGGGGGGGGGGGTTGCAAGCAGGAAGACCATACTTCAGTATAGTGTCAAGCCCCCCACATATAATATGCAATAATTCTCATTACATCATATATATCTTTTTTTTTTACATTCAAAGAAACTAAAATAAAATATACAATTTTGGCTGTGTTTTTTTGCTTTCAACCAAGACTGGCCATTCTGAATCTTTATCATACCTGCTGTAACCTGGCATCTTTTCTTCAGTGCACTTGAGTGTTTATCTTTCTCAAACTGCTGAGCTATCTCTCTCTCTCTGTCTTTCTAGTTTCCTCTCGGTCCTCTCTGTCCTTTCTTCTCATTTAGATCATGCGTGCTGTTCATTCAACCTCGAACCAGGTTCCCTCCTGCTGCTGGTCCCATTCATCAAGATGAGTTGATTGTCTAGTGCATTACTTTTATCTGACTCTTTCTGTATTGTTTGACTCAGTGGTTGTCTCTCTGTCCTCTTCCAGGTTAACATGGAGGAATGAATGTGTGCCTCTGTTCTCCCTGATCTCCACGGTGAAAGAGCAACGGTGTGGCCCTTCATCTGGCAGCAACTGAAGTCCACCTACATTCACACTAACCTCATCTTATCTGCTTGTGATAATTGTCATTGATTGTGATCTTTTGTGATATATCTTGTTCTGCACTGTCCTTCCTGAGAGAAGTATTCCTGCTCTGTAGCTCTTCATCTTTCAACGTTTTCTTTGTGGGATTTTTTCCTAACTTAAGTAAAGTGTTTTACAACATTACATAGTCCTAATTATATTGAAACCATGATTGTATTAATTGATAACTTAATAGACCCGAATGTATTATGTTTAGATTATTTTAGTGTAGTTTTTAATGAAAATATGCCAAAAATGTTTCATACTTCCAGCGCTCCTATTAGAATTTTAATGCAAAACTTTTACTTGTAACAGAATATCTTTACAGTTTGGTATTTGTACTCTTAATATCGTTTTCTACTTTTACTCAAGTGATATTTTAATTGGTGACTGAAAGAGTCAATTCTCTGATACTATGATGATGATACTTTTAATGACCACACAGCCAGGCTGGTGGAATTTGTTTTCAGTACAGCTCTTTGGTACAGGTTCCAACTTTACATTGAACATTAAACATAGATACAGACAGGCACATTACACAATACAAAAGGGCCATGCTTAATACTCAGCATTCAGATTTTAGAATGTTAATTGCAGTGGGAATAAAACTGTTTTTGAACCGGGTTGTTTTGGAGGCAATTGTCCTGTAACACCTCACAGAAGGAGCTGGAAGGCATAGTGTGCAGGGTGAGTGGGATCAGAGATGATCTTGCGGGCTCTGTGTAGTGTCAGTTTGCGGGATAGTAATTCAAGGGATGGTAGGGGGGGGGTGCCAATAATTTTGGATGCTCTGTTGATGCGCTGTAATTTCTTCCGGGAGAGTGAGTCAAGACTGGCAAATCAGACTGATGGATGAGGTGAGGATGCTTTCAACGATGGCAGAAGCAAAGCAGAAGATGGGACCTTACTCAGAACTTCTTGAGCAAGTCTTTGCTGGGATTTTTTTAATGTGCGATATGGAATCTACCCTTATTCATATATGGTTTTCAGCTACTCTTTAGACCACCGATGGGCTAAAGCCCACTGTAGCAAATGGTTATTTGTGATATTGGACTATAAAAAACTGATATTTTTTTTGTATTTGAGCAGTTACAACAAAAAATCATGGACATGGTAAAAACGGTACTATCATGAGCTACTGTGGTCCCCTCTTCCACCCAAAACATTACTGCAGCCACAAAGTGTATTTAATCATTTTATTCAATTGTTGCACCTTAACATAAAAAACTGCTCTGTATATCTTATATAATATATGTGTTTATATTCAAAATTATAGGCTATTAAATTAGTGTTTTCATCTGTTTATAGATTGAATATGTCCTCCCTTGTCATGTATTACTGTTAATAACATTTTCAGTATGTAGACCAAAATAAAATTAATATTATTACAAATACTTTGATATCAGCTTGTTCAGCCCTTAGTCAACACTAGGACACATTTGTTTCAGCCAGTGTTGGGAACGTTACTTTAAAAAAAGTAATTAGTTATAGTCAGAGGTGGGCAGAGTAGCCAAAACATTTACTCAAGTAAAAGTAAGTTACTTTAAGATTATAATTACTCAAGTAGAAGTAGAAGTACTCATAAAAATTATTACTAGAGTAAGAGTAAAAAAGTATGCAGTGAAAAGACTACTCAAGTACTCAAGAGTACAAGTAGGCCTACTGAATTACTCCGGATTTATTTTTGAAATATACAGAGCAACACAAACGGTACAGAATAGACACGGACATAATATAAAACAGCAATGTTCAAATAAAGATATGTTAAATAACATAATTTTAAATAAAACAATAAATAAGGTATTTAAAAATCAAATGAATAACCCTTGAACTCAAACAATAATAATAGATCTTGCATGTAATAAATAAAATATATAAAAAAATAAGGTAACGACCGTCACGTAGCCAAATGGAACGGCGTAAAAGTACCGTTCTTTCTTCAACTATTTACTCAAGTAAAAGTAAAAGTATGTTGCAATAAAACTACTCCTAAAATTACAATTTATTCAAAAAGATACTCAACTATTTGTAACGGAGTAAATGTAGCGCGTTACGACCCACCTCTGGTTATAGTTACTCACTACTTGTTCCAAAACGTAACTGAGTTAGTAACTGAATTATTTTATAATAGAAGTAACTAGTTACCAGGGAAAGTAACTATTTTCGTTAGCCTACTCTACTGTAAAAAAAAAAAAAAAAAAAAATTGCAGTATGTCAACAAATTTGGATTTTTCTGAGCAGTTTTCACAAGTCAGTTGAAATTAGTAGAACAGACAGGTAGACCTACTTGTAGGCTACATAACCTTCAATATTTATTGCACATCAACAGACAGCAAGAGGTTTATCCTGCACTTCAAGTAGGCCTAGCCTATTTTGTTCTCAACAAAAGTAGTAGAGGAAACTGCTGAATGTACCGTGCTGATCTGCTATCACTGGATTCACTTCAGGGGTGTCGGCTAAAACACCACTTAAGGCCAAAAACGTCAGACTATGAAGCATGAGACGATGAGAGGAGGAGTAAGGATTTATCCTATGTTTATTTCCTTCTTTAACATGCACAGCAGCATACAGATCCCAGGAAAATAACCAGTGACGTGCGGTCAGGGTAGGCAAGGTAGGCAGTGCCTACCCTGGCGCTGTGTGCAAAAAAATAAAAATAAATTAAATATTTTTTTTATTTAATAAACTTATATTTCTATTATTACTGTTAATTATTTCGATCTTTACATGTAATCCGCGATTACTTTAAAAAAGTGTAGACGTTTTGATTAGAAAGGTGGCAGTTAGTAAATTACGCCAAAGAAATAATGTGCTTTTGCTGTTTCCCATTCATTGTGTACGGCAAAGAATCAGTGCTTTTGCGCCTATTCATTGTGGACGGCAAGAAAAAAAAAGTTTTCGCGCATGCGCACTTGATTCTGTATTATTTAACATGTACGCAAATAAGCGGAATTCTTTGTGCTTTTTTTACGTAAATGGTATGCCCCTTTATAGGTCCATGGGTATGCCACATAAGCCTTTATGTTACATATCATTCATGGACCAATTAAAATCGAGATATTACTAGACATTTACGCAGCTTAGGCCAACGTCATTACGTTGGCTATGCTCATTCACGTCGCGTTACCCCCGCGGATTTTTAAGTCAACATTGCAGCTGCCGTGTCCGTGCCTGCAGATATTTCAGACTGGAGGAATTTTAACAGATTGTATCATAATTTAAAGAGGAACAGAATGAATAGCAAGAGAAAGGCCTGCGCCAGCCTTGGACGGTGTACAGCAGCAACAGGGACCAACAATGTTCGAGCATTTCAAACGGACAGGTAGCCTACATGAACGGAAGGATGCTAGCTAGCTGTGCTGTCAGTCAGACTGTCACTGGATTACTATCGTCTTGCTTATTTCTACAGCCAGGGAGTCAGATTGGTGAGTCAGAAACTTTTTGGGGGTTTATTTAATAATAAAGTTGGATGAATTGATACCGAGTACAATCCATTCTGCATTTTATATTCAATTGAGCAGTTGTGTTTTCCTTGTTACTGACGGACAAACCTAGCTCTGCAATGTGGATAAATGGTTACATTCTGATGCTGGACAGGTCCATGGGACATATGCTACTGGTACTTTATCTATTAAGATAAAGTTTATGGAGTGGAGTTGCGATCAGTTATGCTGTAGTCCTACATAATGATGAATGCTGTCTTTTATTTTTAAGTTGAATAGAAGTAGTACCGGTAGTTTGAATCGGCGAAGGTTTGACTTGTTGCCTTACGTTTTTTCGGCCCTCGGTGTGAGGGACGGGTCCGTTAAGTCGAAGGATGCGATGTTTAAACATTTAGACCAAACTACAGTAGGCTACGGGCAAACCTGAAGTCACCGTCGTGACATTTCATATACGTCCCGTGTGTGTGTGTGTGTGTGTGTGAGAGAGAGAGAGAGAGAGAGAAAGAAAGAAAGGGAGGAACTTATTTGAAATTTGTTGTTTATTGTTTTTGATTTAACAATATATAGGTTTAGAGAAATATGGCTTTCAGAACTCAGTGCCTACCCACTCACTGACCTCACCGCACGTCACTGAAAATAACAGCAGCAATATTCGGCTCTTGATGACACGCTAAACAGCTGTTGCAACCGGCGAATCGCGGCTGTTTAATAACGTGCATAAATTATAATTTATAGAGATCGGGAAACTCCATGAACTTACTCAAAGGGCGATGCAAACAAACTCAGGGAGAGCACGTTTCAACCGTGGATTGATAGGTCGTTACTGCAGCAACGCACACGCACTCACACAACAGAGAGAGAAAGAAAAATAAACTTCACCAAACAGGCGCTCCGGCTGACTGACGTGACGGCGCTAACTGACAGTTATAATGTCATCCACACTGAATAAAACACATCTTAAAACAGTATAAGAAATAACAATCGCTTATATTCAGTGGCGTGCACAGACATTTTGGGAGGCAGGTGCTCAGTGTAAAAAAAGGGGCATAATATATTCTATCGATGAATGAGCAAATAATTTTAAGGTTACTTGTACAAAATCCCCCCCTGGCCTAATGACTTTTAATACCCGGCCACACATAGAGTGTTTCTCAAAAGGATTTGGGAGACTGTGTTTGGGATCCTGGACCTTCTAGGGGGGTCCGGGGGAGCAACCCGGAAGAAAAATGTTAACCTTTTAAAGTAAAATTCATCAATCTGGTGCACTTTGAGAAGAAAGCTAAGGCTAAATCACCTGTGTAAATGTGGGCTATTTAGTACTATTTTCTGGAATAATTTGGAGACACATAATTACCAAAAAGCAGAAAGAAAAAATGTACATGTTTGAAAAAAAAAACAGTCAGCTTCGAATTTTTTTAAATAATCCCTTATCCCGAATTCTCTCTTTGAAGTCTTCGTTAGGCCCCTGATCTCCGTACTAATAATATCCTATTAAGGTAAATACATGATTATTGCAAGTCTTGTAACATAGAAATAACTTATGGTTGGGACAAACTAATATAATTAGCTTATATAGCTTCATGACTGATTTAGTACCACCAACCCACTTCGCGTAGTTAAAATAAAATGTGTGGACAGCTTTTAAGATATTTCAATAACATTTGAGGAACAGTTCAACATTAAAATCTGAGCTTTAAAAGGCCCTGAACAGATAACATGACTCTGGTCTTGACTCTGACCTTTCATCTTCATCTTCCTCCTTGCTGCTGGTGGATGCTTTCATCCAGGAGAGCAGAGAGCTGTTCCCCTGGGCTGCCTGCTGTAGCTCCCTTTCTTTTTTAACCTCTCCTTTCTAGGCATTATACTGCAATTTGTAAATAAAAAGAGACCAACCAACCATATGAATAAGACTGCTTGGTTACATTACAACAAGGCACAAGCTATTTTTTCTGCAAAAAAATTACTGCAAGTGAAGTGTTAATTATATAGCCTAAAGTTAACCTTAACAACACTAAATATTCAGCATACTGATAGATTCACATGCTGTACCAATGACAAACTCCGCCGACATTAGTTGTGTTCATCACGTCATATCTATTATTGTTTTGGGCTAGCTTGTAAAGCAGGACAGTCGGCTAATTTATGCTCAGCTGTGTGGCGCTGCATGATAGAGGCTACTTTATAACAGAGACAAATAAATGCAAGTTATAGCTTGGCATCTGAGGCTTAGGGGGCAAACAATACACTCTTGACTCCATTCATGTATGTGTTACCTCGCTGGTGGGGCAGGGCAGGCCGGGGAGTAGGTGTGTGTGTGTGCAGCAGCTGTGAACTGCTGCTGCAACGCGCCTCCGTTTGTGTCCACTCTGCGCGTTCACGTTGAGAAAGGAAGTGGGTGCGGAGGAGGAGGGGGGGGGGCATATTTATGGGGCATTATTGTCAAACGTTTTTAATCGTTGAGCATGTATAGATGATAATGTCAGCATGGGCCACATACACTGTAAAAAAAAATAATAATCAGATTTTTTTTTTATTTTTTTTTTTCAAAAGGGCACTTGATTGGGCCAGGGGAAAAGGGCAGGTGCTTCAGCACCACTTCAGGTCTACCTGTGCACGCCACTGCTTATATTGTTGTTAACACACCGGTCTACTTACTAGCAGTTTGTGTAGTATGGAGCCAGGGGTGCTTTCGGATTACACAGTTTATTCAATCAATTCATAGTAACGCATTTAACGTTCAGTAACGATAACGGCGTTGTAACGACGGAAAAAGGAATAAGTTAGATTACGCCGTTATTTTAAACGGCGTTATTCCCAACACTGGTTTCAGCTATGAGCTTTTTAATGCCCTCTCTCAGGTGCTCGGAGGTGATATTAAGAATATGTTCAGCTCTGTTGGGGTTGTTGGGAGAGGCACCTATTTGCAGACACATGGGGAAACGGAGCTCCACCGGAAATACGAAATTTCTTCTTCGTTTTTTTTTACTGGCGGCGATCACCCAGCGTTTCTTCTTCTTTTTGTTTTACTGCCTGCGTTCACCTAGCGGTGAATAATAACAAGACACAGTTTCCACCGGTTATGGTGCTAGTAGACAGTAAAAGACAGTAAAATTCATGGTTTTCGACCAATGAAATGACGTTCGGGGAGGGACAACGCGTTTGACCAATGAACGAATAATATCTTTATTTAATAGCTTTATAAAGTAATTGTCAACATACAATTATATGAACACCCTTCCATTTTACAGATGGGGCAAAATACCATGTATATATTTAAAGCTTCGGGGTTGTTGGAAAAAGCTGAACTTTTATCTTAGAAGTCCTGGAAACAAATGCTTGTCTTTTCCTCTTAAACGAAGCTGTAAATAGCCTTTACGTAGTGTCAGTTGGAGCCTTGTTGCAGCAGTGCAGGCTAATGCTAACTGTGTTCGGATTAATAAACCTAATGTATTGTAGCCTATCTCATTCTGCGGCTGCACGCGATCGTTACTGTTCACTTGCGTGATCACAAAGTCACAGACGAGCCTTGTTAAATAGCCTAATATGAATATAGAAATGATATAATAATTAAAACTGTGATCACTAGAGGACAATGGGTCTGGTAAAATCAATCAGGATCTACAAAGGGAACTGTCACTCCCCATTTTTTAAAACGTGTTGTTTATTTTAATGTGGTGGCACTTTTTGTGTTTTATTTATAAGAGTTAATATTTGTATGTGATTGACCTACTTGTGATAATTGTGAATTAAAGAGACGGATTTCGGAAGATGTACACAAAGCTTTGTTGCTTCATTCATCTTCTACCTTATTATGCACCAAATCTCTGGAACAAACTCCCAGAGAACTTGAGGTCTGCTGCAACTCTCAGTTCTTTTAAATCGAGTCTGAAGACTTTTTTGTTTCCATTTTAACCTGCAATTTTCATTTTATTTGCTTCTTTTATCTGCTTTTAAATGTTTTTAAATCGAGTTTTCATTTTTTTTTATTTGCTTCTTTTATTCGCTTTTAAATGTTTTATAATGTGTTTTATGTATTCTTATCTTGCCTCTGTAAAGCACTTTGAGTGGCCTTGTGTCTGAATTGTGCTATATAAATAAACTTGCCTTGCCTTGCCTTGCCTCAACATCTACTTTTTACCACCGTCCTGGCCACGTGGGACCCTTAACAAACTGACTTATTTTACTGTCTACTAGCACCATAGCCGGTGGAAACTGTGTCTTGTTATTATTCACCGCTAGGTGAACGCCGGCAGTAAAACAAAAAGAAGAAGAAACGCTGGGTGATCGCCGCCAGTAAAAATAAACGAAGAAGAAATTTCGTATTTCCGGTGGAGCTCCGTTTCTCCATGGGTCTGCAAATAGGTACTTTTCTTCGTTTTTTTTTTTTTTTTTCGCTAGATGGGACTATCTCCCTCCCCCCGACGTCACTACATGCCCTTTTTTGGTACGAGGAAGTGAGGCGGAGTCAAACTTAGGCAAAATGGCGGAGAGCACCCGCCAAGAGAGAAGGGATACTCCTCGGTGAACTGAGGTCAGCCATGCTGCTCTATCCATTTATTATACTATCTATGGTTGTGCCCCATACTTTAGAGGTATTTCTTGTTGTTTTCAGTTTCAGTTTCTTTTCATTGCAGTATTTCAAGTCTCTGTTTTTGGTCCCTCCCCCGACTAACCGTCTACTTGTGTTTTGAGGCGTGTTGCAGCTCATCTCAGACGAGCCTATTGTCTTCCTCCTTACCTTGTTAACATATCAAAACCAACTACTTAGTTAGAGCTCACTCAAAGCACAAATAAACAACTGCACTTCAGAAAAACAAGCCCAAGATATGTGACCCCAGTAAAAGTAACTTGTTTATTTCAAATTCTTTATGGGGAATGGCTGATAGGGCTCTTCTCTCTCAATATTTACAAAAGTGGATTCAGCAGCACTGGCTGTCACAATGGACTAGAGAATCTTCCTTTGCAGTGAGTGAGCGTTAAACTGCTTTTAGCCACAGTGCCCCTGACTCCTGGAACAGCCTACAACATCAAATAAAAATAAATACACTCATACTGTTAACCAATTTAAATGTATTATTGTATCAGTCCCACTCCACTTGTAACTGTTTTAATTAGGCTATTGTCCTGCTTCATTCAATTGATCTGAATGTTTTAATTGTTGTTGTCTCTGTCAGCTTGTTTTGTATTTCCATTGTATATTGTGTATCTGTAATTAACTTGACGTCATTGTAAAAGAGGGTCACCCCTCAATTGATCTTTCGAGGTTAAATAAAGGAAAATCAAATGAAAATGCTCTTGGTAGTAGCGTCTGTAGTTGATTCTGTAATGTTAAAGGTTTGTTCCCCCTGCAACACTGCTGATCACTGAATGATGTTGATGGTTGATTTTAGAACGTTGTTCACTACCTAGCACCACATGCTATCAAACAGAGCTAGCCCACTAGTTGGTTTAGCTTACATTAGCTAATCATTGTCACCTTTTCTTTACAGGTCTGTCGTCTGACCAAACGTCTGTGAGCTCGACATACAAACACCGTCTCTGGTTACTATCTGCTGCCACAGAGGAAGAAGCATGAGTTCTCCACAAACGGTGACTATACAGTATACAGTTTATGTTTCTATGGTGTTATTATGACATTTCTCCTGTTTTTACCCGGTAAAAGTGTTTCTTTATGGGGGAGTTGTTCCTCAGCCTCCTGGGTCTAAGAGTCAAATTGAATATCAGCTTAAGCCTCATTTCTTGTAACAACAGCCCCCTTTTCTGTTTTGCTGCACCAAATAGGAAGTGTTGAGGAAGTCGTAAAAATATTGAGAAATGCCTGTTGAATCTACTATAAAAGGGTTAACCCCTAACCCTAACGATGGCCTGTTTCACTTGCATTGAGAGCTCCTTTGACCGCATGTTGTAGGTTCCCAGCAACAGCTTCCAAATGCAAATGCCACTCCTGGAATCAACTCCAAACCCTTTACCTGATTGGTTGATGATGAAACAACAAAGGAATAGCCCACACCTGTCCATGAAACAGCTTTTGAGTCAATTGTCCAATTACTTTTGGTCCCTTGAAAATCAGAGGGATACATATTAAAGAGCTGTAATTCCTTAACCCCCCCCCCCCCAATTGTTTAAACCCCTTAAATTAAAGCTGCAATTTAAGCCCATATTCATTATATGGGCTCAAACTTGAAGATGTTTTAGTAAACGGGTAAAATTGCAAAATTTGTGTCCGTGTCCAAATATAATAATAATAATAATAATAATAAATTTTATTTATATAGCACTCTTCTCTCACTCAGAGTGCTTTACAAAAACAAAACAATAAACAAACAAAAATAACATGTAGAGTTGGGTTGGTGGGTGAACTAGGGGTAGGCAGAGGAGAAGAGATGGGTCTTGAGTTTGGACTGGAAGATGGTGAGGGACTCAGAGTCACGGATATGTTGGGGGAGGCTGTTCCAGAGCCTGGGAGCTGCCCTGGAGAAAGCTCTGTCACCAAAGCTGCAGAGTTTAGATGTGTGGGTGGAGAGGAGACTGGCTGAGGAGGTTCTGAGGGCCCGAGGGGGTTGATAGGGGGAGAGGAGGTCAGTGAGATATGGGGGGGCCAGATGGTGGAGGGCTTTGTAGGTGAGGACCAGGAGTTTGTAATTGATCCGGAATGAAATGGGGAGCCAGTGGAGCTTTTTGAGGACTGGGGTGATGTGGTTCCACGAGTTGGTGTGAGTGAGGAGACAGGCAGCTGCTTTCTGGACACGTTGGAGTCTGTTGATGGAGGTGGTGCTGATGCCGGCGAGGAGTGAATTACAATAGTCAAGGCGGGAGGAGATGAAGGCATGAATGAGTCTTTCAGCAGCATGGGGTGTGAGGGAGGATCTAATCTTTTCAATATTACGGAGGTGATAGAAGGAGGTTTGACAGTGTGACGGATGTGGGGTTCAAGGGAGAGGGTGGGATCAAAAATTACGCCAAGATTGCGGGCCTGGGGGGAGGGGGAGACTGTGGTGCCATCAATAGTGAGTGTGGGGGGGGTTGTGAGTTTGCTGAGGGTGGATTTGGAGCCAATTAGGAGGAGTTCAGTTTTGTTGCTGTTGACTTTGAGGAAGTTATTTTTCATCCAGAGTGTAAGGGAAGACAGGCAGGATTCAATGTGGGAGATGGGGGGGTTGTGGGGGGATTTGGTACTGAGGTAAATTTGGGTGTCATCAGCATAGCAGTGGAAGTCCATTGAGAAATGTTGAAGTAACTGACCAAGTGGGAGGAGGTAAATGATGAAGAGGAGGGGGCCGAGTACAGAACCTTGGGGAACACCTTGTGTGACGGTGACTGTGGCAGATGTGTGGTTGTGAAGGGAGATGAAGTTAGATCTGTCAGAAAGATATGAATGAAGCCAGCTGAGTGCAGTACCTTCGATACCGAGGTTGCTGAGTCTGGTGAGCAGGATGGTGTGGTTTACAGTATCGAAGGCTGCACTCAGGTCAAGGAGGATGAGAAAGTTGAGGGAACCAGCATCGGCGGAGGTGAGGAGGTCATTGAAGACATTAAGGAGAGCGGTTTCTGTGCTGTGGAGAGGGCGGAAGTCAGATTGGAGGGATTCAAAGAGGTTATTGGCGTGGAGATGGGATTGGAGTTGTTTGGTCCAAATATATATGGACCTAACTGTATCTATAGCAATTGTTACGACTCATCAAGCTCCCTGTTCTCTGGTGCCTTCTGTGTGATAACTGGCCCCACCCTAATGTGTGCAATGATTCCCATCCCTACTGCCGACCCTGACTGCACATCTTTGCCTCACTCATACTCTGTCTTTGTATTTCTGTCTGTCTGTCTGTCTGTCTGTCTGTCGCTACAGAAACAAAAAGGAACAAAGAAACCTAAACCTCACCGCTGTCAACAGTGTAAGAAAGAGTTCATATTGAGGTCGGCCTTAACGGTTCATCAGAGAATCCACACTGGAGAGAAGCCGTACAGCTGTGACCAGTGTGAGAAAACCTTTACTCGAGCAGGACACCTCAAAAGCCACCAACATATTCACACTGGAGAGAAGCCATACAACTGTGACCAGTGTGGCGAAACCTTCACTCAATCAGCACACCTCAAAGTCCACCAACGTATTCACACTGGAGAGAAGCCGTACAGCTGTGACCATTGTGGCGAAACCTTCACTACATCAGGATCCCTCAAAGTCCACCAACGTATTCACACTGGAGAGAAGTCATACAGCTGTGACCAGTGTGGGGAAACCTTCGCTAGATCAGGAACCCTCAAAGTCCACCAACGTATTCACACTGGAGAGAAGCCGTACAGCTGTGACCAGTGTGGGGAAACCTTCGCTCAATCAGGAACCCTCAAAGTCCACCAACGTATTCACACTGGAGAGAAGCCGTACAGCTGTGAGGACTGTGGCCAGAGATTCACCCAGCAAAGTTCTTACAATAGTCACAGAAACAACCACACAAAGGAAATAATCTACCCATGTCAGAAATGTGGGAAAGTCTTCAGTTCCTACTTCTCACACCGATATCATGAGCATATCCACACTGGAGTCAAAGAGTACCAATGTCAACACTGTGACAAACGGTTCTCCTCATCGTCTCATCTCTCACAGCATGAGAGAATCCACACAGGACACAAACCGTACTGTTGTGACAAATGTATGAAAAGCTTCACCAGAAACTCCTACCTGAAGAAACACAAGTGTGTTTAAACTATCAGTTGTTATCAGAGTTATTAAGGCATCAGCAAACAATAATATACTTTATCTGTTTGTCGTAAATCAAAACATGTAGGAGAGAGAATATATTAGGATTTTTTTTCTCAGCATATGACGTGTAAATATATCATGTAATGAATGCAGAGCCCTGTTCTCATGTGAAATTCCCCCTCTCAATGAAGATAAAAAAATAAATTCAGTTGTAGACCCTCATTCACCTGAGTAAACCCATTTCCAAGAGTTTATCTGACCCCATCAGAATACTTCTTTAACATTTTGTTGAGGTCTTTCTTGTCAAATGTTATAATAGTTATGTAGTTTTTTAAATGTTTTAACCGCTCTGTATGCAGTTGTCTTTTTATTGTTTGAAACCATTTATTTTCTTTGTTATTTTATATAAATTTAAAGTTGTATTCAATAATACATATGTTTATTCTAATGAACTGTTTTATTTAGAAAATGAATTTCCTGTTGAGAATTCATGTGGATGCTGAAAAGCTGACTCTAAACTGGATAGCTGAACTTTCTGAAAAACTGAAAAAGTCCTTTAATTGGCTTGGAGCTAAACTACATTGCTAGCTTGGATTGATATGAATCAGCTGAAGGAGTATGATAGGGAGTGAATAGTTAAACTGTCATTATGTAGAATGATGATGAATATTTAGAAATTTGAATAATTTTGTTAGTTGAAATATTTAAAGAAAGACATGAAAAATGCTTTAAAAAGTGTGAAATAATCCTTTAATGGGCAGAATGAGTCACCCATCCTTAACCATATTCACTTTGAGCAACTTCTTTATGAATGTAGTTTCTTTGTTTTGAGCTTGAAGTATTTTTGAATGTTTGAATTGAGCATTATATCATGTTATCTCCAGATTCTTATACTACGTGAAGTTTTGATCTGTTTTGGCATTTTATTAAATATTGGACCGAATTAATGAATTACATTTCAGCTTTGTTTCTGTGGAACAGTTAAAACAGACACATCTGTTTTTCACATGCATTTTATTATCAGAGTTATTAAGGCATCAGCAAACAATGATGTGTTTTTACTGTTTGACATAACACAAAATACATGCAGTTGAGAGAATATATTAGGTTTTTATCTCTAAACATTTGATTTGTGAATATGTATGTGTAATAAATGCAGAGCTCTGTTTTCATTTAAAATTCCTCCTATCACCCTAACACCTGTGGCTTTGGAACGGTGAGGAGTTTGAAAATAGTTGAATATTACATAAATTCAGTCAGCAGCGCCGATAATCCAGGAAGGAATTTATAATAAACTACATTTCACAGACAACACAATTGTTTTAATGTGTTAATCTATACTAGGAAATTAATTGCATTGTGTTCATACTTCTACAGATAGAGGGAGTCTGCAGTATAATTATATATTATATTCATATTGTGCTCCATGAAATATGGAATATAAAAGTATAGAAAGTATATAATAATGTATAACTATAATCTATACTATATTCAGTAATGTATTTCTTTTCTTTTGCCGAAAAAAAAACAATGGCCGACCTTTCATCCATTATTTATTTTTTAAATTATTGATCGGTGTATGTATTATGCTTGTGTTCATGGACTGAAATAAAATGTTCTACTACAATGAGCTACTCCCCGGCTGAGGAAGTACAGGAGACCCAGGACTAACTAGGGCAGATGTGTGCAGATCTTTCAAAAGGATTAACACACACAAGGCTCCTGGACCTGATGGCATCCCTGGCCGGGCTCTCAGGGTGTGTGCAGATCAGCTGGCACATGTGTTCACAGACATTTTCAACATGTCACTGCTCCAGGCTGTGGTCTCCTGTGTTTTAAAAAGTCCATTCAGGTCTATCTATCTATCTATCTATCTATCTATCTATCTATCTATCTATCTATCTATCTATCGATCTATCGATCTATCGATCTGTCTATCTGTCTGTCTGTCTGTCTGTCTGTCGCAGTTTGCATGCAGGGCAAATCTAATAAATGTTTTACTTATTATGTTTATGTACTGTATGTGTCCGTTCATAATTATTATTTTTTCTCTGTCTGATGTTGTACAGTTGCATATAGAACTAATGATATGAACCAAAAATCTTCTAAAGCACTTGCAATAAGAACTATTTTGAAGATTATTACAGAAGGATATGCTCACATATTGTTCATTGTCTTATTTATGAGCGTCTAGATGTTTGGTTTATCAAAAGATACATATTTACCCATAATTACTTAGATATTGCCAAATTTGCATTTACTATTTGTAACATTTTAGGGGAAATACTATAGCAAAATGAATTGCTCCAATGTCAGTAATCAACTGTAAAAGTTTCATGATATCTATAAGATAACATTATACCCCATTCACCTGCAGTGTCTCGACTTTGACCACTGGGTGGTAGTAATGCGCTCAGCGTCTACACTGACGGAAGTCTATATGAAGGAGAAGAAGAATCTGGTCTGGAACTGGGCATGCTTTGTGTTTTCTCACAACATTGGAAGATTCAGCAGACAACGCAAGCCTCTTCGCCGTCTCATCTTTATTTATCAGGTTGGTAATGTTTCTAAACCTCACCGTGATTGTTGTAGTTTGTTAACGAATGTTGAGAGATCGTTTTAGTTTAAGGTAATAAAGTGAAATGAGCGGAGTTTGTCTTACTTTCACTAAAGTGTAGCTGCAAAGAAACAAACATGGCGCTGTCTCCCGCGTTTACTGTTTATTGTTACGGCACTTTATCAACTGCATTGTACCGTCTGAAGTGGCGACGCGAATAAACGCAACGTAAAAGCGAATGTTTTGAAATGTGAATTTTGTCCGTCCCACTTTAGAAGCGACGTCCCAGAAAAATCGAACTCAGTTTGAAAAAATAAAAATCCAAAATCGCAAATTCGCGATGCGAAATGACGGTGCTGGTGTGGAAGCTTGTATTGACTCTGTATACGTTCGTTAATAAACGGATTAATCGCACGAATAAAACGCGCCCGGTGTGCAAAGGCCTTTACACACAGCAGTCTGTGGGCCATGCTCTTAACCAGAGGCGCCATTGCTATCTGTATGTTCTGGGGTTGACTTTTAGTTAATGTCGTTGCGTATAGTTTTTAATAACAATGTTTTTTGTCCCCGAGTTCAAATCAAATGAAGATGTGTGCTTGCTGTGGCCATGGACACATTAACAGAGGCTTCAGAATAAGCATTCCAACCAACAGCTAAAGAATAAAAAAATAACACTTCTCACTTACACTTGATTGAAAATGACTATTGAACTTTATTTAGTATCATATAAAGTCGATTTAATGGGAAATATTTAGCCCCTTTTTTTGGTGTGTTATTAAATAGTTTTTAGAAAATAGCCATGAAAATTTGTGGCCTCATGTCTTGTTGCTTGTTTTGAATTTTGCACTTTACTTTTGAAGTTTTTCCTCCTTCTTTTTTCGTTTTCGGTTTCTTTTACCTCATGGTTACTTGGAGGAGGAACCAGAGACCTCATGTTTACCTGTTTAATTAAAATTATTTTTTGGAAAATTTCCATTACAAGATAAACATAGTTCCCATGATTCCTGCCTCTCTGTAGCTGGTCGCCATAACCAAAGCGTGTTTAACTGAATGTTATAAGTTGACAAGAGGAGCAGGGTGCCAACGGGGGAGGGAAGTCAGAACAGAAGAGAATTGAAGTGTACAGTTCAGTTATAATACATACATACATACCAGCGGGACTGTAAAAGGAGATTAAATACATAGTTACAAATATGGGAGGCGTAAAACTTTAAATAAATATCTTAATCCTGGTGCGCCCTACGTTTCATACTTGACGGTTTGGGCTTTATAGGGTTAATTGAGGGAGGGTCTGTTAACGAAACTTTGTTTCCTTATATATTATAACATTTCAATACTAAAACATTCATGCTTTTTGCTGTGAACTTTGTTTGACTCACAATATACAACTTGCACAATTTTCACTAGAGAAGTCACTACAGAATGGCCTTGGGGAGAGAAGAGACTCCCACATTCTTTCAGACATTGTATGAAGAATAACATCTGCTTGATAAGGTTCTGGGAATATCAGCATAATTAAAAGTCATCCTCCTATTGCCAGGAAGTAACCTTACACACAAACCTAGTGTGTTCGCATACACATTTTTCATGCATAAAGCCTTGTACTATTGTTCATTTTGTTGTCTAAATCATGTATGCCACTTGCAAATGATTGATTCCCTTGCTGCTGTTGTATGTAAAAAAAACAACCTGCTTTGAAAATGCCTGACTCAGATCTCTTTATTTAAAACACTTGGGTTTTTGATAAAATAATTTCTTTAACAGGGTCATAGTTACCCTTTTAAACATAAACGTTTTGTACAGTTTATACTAGGGGTGTGCACGTGTACACGTGTAACCGGTTAGTAAATAATAACTGTTTAGGAAAAATCAATAAACAAAACCCTTTTTTTTTAAGTTTGGAAAATTACTTAATTTATTTCCAGGAGTAGGGTCAACATGTGCTACTGCAGGCTACTAAAACAGATAACACAACACATTATTGTGTTTGGTTACAATATTTATTCATTGAACTATTTAACTGCTCCACCTTAAGTTTCACTTTCCTTTTCATCTCCGTCTCAAACAGCTGGTCCGATCAGCTGTTCGGCTCGAGAGCCTAACGGCCCGGACAGAGGCAGTCTAATGACAGATAATCGCTAGGCTAGTTATGATACCTTAGAAGTCAAAAAGCAAAATTATGAAATATAGGCGTCTCTGCCTCTCTCTGTCTGCCTGACTTTCTCACTGTCACTCCAACAGCATCGGCAAAAAAAATTACGTCGACACCCCCCCATATTAAACGGTTAAACGTGTACATGAAAAAATCTCAGCCATTTAGACGTTTTTGTAACCGTTCACACCCCTAGTTTATTCTTAAAGAATGTTTATAATTGGCACTGTGGAAGATTCAGAAACCCAATCCACATCTCCCATTCTCACCTGTCTTTCTTGTATTTCAGGAAAGCCTTTTGTGTTCTGCATCCCAGTACCTGTCAAACGTCACCTGAAGAACCTGTGTGAGGCCTTCTTACTGGAGAGAGATCAGAGAGCTTCAGAGGATCTCTGCAGTCTGCACTCTGAGAAACTCAAACTCTTCTGTCTGGACCATAAGCAGCCAGTTTGTCTCGTCTGCAGAGATTCAGAGAAACACAGCGGCCACAGATTCAGACCCATCGATGAAGCTGCAGCACAACACAAGAAGGAACTTGAGGAATCTGTGGAGCTCTTAAAGGAGAAGTTGAAGGTTTTTGAAGAAATTAAAGTAAAGTCTGATCAAACAACAGAATACATGAAGGTCCAGGCCAGACGCACAGAGAGGCAGATTAAGGATCAGTTTAAGAAGCTTCACCAGTTTCTAGAAGAGGAAGAGGAGGCCAGGATGGCTGCACTGAGGGAGGAAGAGGAGCAGAAGAGTCAGGTGATGAAGGAGAAGATGGAGGCTCTGAGCAGAGAGATAGCAGCTCTTTCAGCCACAGTCAGAGCCACAGAGGAGCAGCTGAGAGCTGAAGACGTCTCATTCCTGCTCAACTACAAGGCTGCAGTGGACAGAGTCCAGCAGCGTCCCCTTCCAGATGATCCACAGCTGCTCTCAGGAGCTCTGATAGACGAGGCCAAACACCTGGGCAACCTGACCTTCAACATCTGGAACAAGATGAAGGACATGGTCTCCTACACTCCTCTGGTTCTGGACCAAAATTCTGCTCATAAAGAACTCATCTTTAGTGAAGATCTGACCAGTGCGAAACCGGGAGAGGAACAGCAGCTTCCTGATAATCCAGAGAGAATTCATAATGACTTGTCTGTCCTGGGCTCTGAGGGCTTTAACTCAGGGACTCACAGCTGGGATTTCTATGTTGGAGACATTACATGTTGGATACTGGGTGTGGTAAAAGAGTCTTTCCAGAGGAAGGGAAGCGTACTGCCTAAGTTTCCGGGAATAGGGTTCATTAAAGGTAAATACTCAGCAGTGTCACCACCAGGTCGAAACACTCTTCTCCCATTGAAGAAGAAGCTCCAGAGGATCAGAGTGAATCTGGACTGGAACGGAGGAAAGCTGACGTTCTCTGATCTTGATACTGACACACACATACACACCATCACACACACTTTCACTGAGAGGATGTTTCCGTGCTTTGCGACTCGTGGACTGAAGATACTACCAGGGAAGGTCTGTCTGACAGTGGAACAGGTCTGAAGAGTCTTAAGTTTGAGGTGGTAATCAGGAGACAAAGTACAAAGTTATTCACTTATTTTAAAAGAATCTCTTCATGATATATATGTTGATATGAATGATTGATCAGGTTCACTTCTGTTTGCTACCCAGTTGGACTTTTTTTTTAAGATATTTTTTTGGCATGTTTATGCTTTATTGATAGTGTAGAGACAGAGTTGAAATGGGGCAGAGAGGGGGGTGACATGCAGAGAACGACCGCGGGCTGGAATCGAACCCGGGTCTGCTGCTGGCCGAGGCCCATGGGGGGGGTGACGCCCTACCAACTGAGCTAAGGGCGCCCCCTTTCCCAGTTGGACTTTTAACCCATTGATGACGGCTGCTGCGCGATGCCACATTGGCTCTCCTGCCTGATGCTGTGTCGCGCAGCATTATTACTTTATCTAATTTTCATGGCATTCCCAGCATAGAATGCACTGTCATTGGTTCAAATACACATGAGGTGGGTTTTGTTGATTTTTTTAAGACCACGTGACCACCCAAAAGTTGTGTGGTTTGCCAAAAATCATGTCAATCAAAAAAATAAAAAATAAAAAAATAAAACAAAATAATTAAAAAAATACGCCAGCTATGTCTGCGACAGAATAGTTAGTGGCGTTTGGTGCGCAGAATCAAGGTCTACTATAGACTACTGACGAAAATCACACAACATATTGCATCTATTTATTAACAATATTTAATAATTTTCTAATTCATCTCATTTTGACGATTTTTAGAAATATTTGTTGGTTTGTAAGCGCTAAGGGAGCATGTTTAAATAAAACCTGTGAACCTTAACTTTTAAATGTATTTTATTTCATGTTTATATGTGCTACACAGGCTTAGATATTAAGGTTTTGGTAGACTTGACAATTCCTACTATTTTTTCAGAAAACCCTCAGGCATTAAGGACATGCATCCTAGATTGCCATAGTCATCAATGGGTTAAGTAACTTTTGGGTCTCAGTTTGGTCAATACTGTGAGACAGTTACTGCATTTCCTTTTAACCTTGACAATACTTGTTTGAGTATTCTATTTTAAACTAGAATAATTATTTACACTATAGCAGATGTTTGATCGGTATGTGGCGCTGTGAGATCAATCTGTCTGCTGAATCACTGTGTTGTAGGAAAAACTGTTTCTGTGTTGTGTGAAAGAGAAAAGTCCTGAGACAATAAAACATGTTGTTCTACAATGTTTACACTTTAGAATTTAGACTTTAATGTCCCCAAGGGGAAATTCTTTTTCACATCACATGTACATTTATGGGCTGCACGCCGACAGACAATAGACAGAAACAAAGTAAACATACAGTATCTCACAAAAGTGAGTACACCCCTCACATTTCTTCACATTTTTCTTTATATCTTTCCATGGGACAACACTGAATAAATGACACTTTAATACAATGTAAAGTAGTCAGTGTACAGCTTGTATAACAGTGAAAATTTACTGTCCCCTCAAAATAACTCGACACACAACCATTAATGTCTAAACTGCTGGCAACAAAAGTGAGTACACCCCTTAGAAAAAATTTACAAATTGGGCCCAAAGTGTAAATATTTTGTGTGGCCACCATTATTTTCCAGCACTGCCTTAACCTTCTTGGGCATGTAGTTCACTAGAGCTTCACAGGTTGCAACTGGAACCCTCTTCCACCCATTTATGACAGCATCACAGAGCTGGTGGATATTAAAGACCTTGCGTTCCTCCACCTTCCATTTGAGGATGCCCCAAAGATGCTCAATAGGGTTTAGGTCTGGAGACATGCTTGGCCAGGCCATAACCTTTACCCTCAGCTTTTTTAGCAAGCCACTGGTCGTCTTGGAGGTGTGTTTGGGGTCGTTATCATGTTGCAATACCACCCTGCGGCCCAGTTTACGAAGGTTGAGTGCACATGGTCAGCGTCGTACACAGAGGTTGGCTTTGGAAAATAGACGTATGAGTGCTGCCAGCATTGCTGAAGGGCTTGAAGGGGTGGGGGGTCAACCTGTCAGTGCTCAGACCATACGCCGCACTCTGCATCATACTGGTCTGCATGGTTGTCATCCCAGAAGGAAGCCTATTCTAAAGATGATGCACAAGAAACCCCACAAAAAGTTTGCTGAAGACAAACAGACTACGGACATGGATTACTGCAACCATGTCCTGTGGTCTGATGAGACCAAAATACATTTATTTGGTTCAGATGGTGTTAAGAGTGTGGAGCGGCAACCAGGTGAGGAGTACAAAGACAAGTGTGTCTTGCCTAGAGTCAAGCATGGTGGTTGGAGTGTCATGGTCTGGGGCTGCATGAGTGCTGCCAGCACTGGGGATCTACAGTTCATTGAATTCTAACATGTACTGTGACATACTGAAGCAGAGCATGATCCCCTCCCTTCATAAACTGGGCCGCAGGGCAGTACTGCAACATGATAACGACCCCAAACACCCCTCCGAACGACCACTGGCTTGTTAAAGAAGCTGAGGGTAAAGGTTATGGACTGGCCAAGCATGTCTCCAGTCTTAAACCCTATTGAGCATCTTTGGGGCATCCTAAAACGGGAGATGGAGGAGCGCAAGGACTCTAATATCCACCAGCTCCTTGATGTCGTCATGAATGGGTAGAAGAGGGTTCCAGTTGCAACCTGTGAAGCTCTAGTGAACTACATGCCCAAGAGGGTTAAGGCAGTGCTAGAAAATAATGATGGCAAAACAAAATATTGACACTTTGGGCCCAATTTGGACATTTTTTCTTAGGGGTGTACTCACTTTTGTTGCCAGCAGTTTAGACATTAATGGCTGTGTGTCGAGTTATTTTGAGGGGACAGTAAATTTACACTGTTATACAAGCTGTACACTGACTACTTGACATTGTATCAAAGTGTCATTTATTCAGTGTTGTCGCATGGAAAGATATAATGAAATATTTGAAGAAATGTTAGGGGTGTACTCACTTTTGTGAGATACTGTACATACAGGATATATAAACAGGGTGGGACTGGGGTGTTTTATCTTAGCCTTTTGTTTATGGCTGCAGGCACCAGGCTTTTGCCATAGCGAGCCCTCCGGCACAACAGGGACCTGTACCTGCGTCCGGAGGGCATGACAGTGAAGTGGCAGTTGAGTGGGTGTGAGTTGTCCTGTGCTATTGTAGATGCAATGCGTGAGATGGCCTTGAGATTCAGTTCTGACAGTGTGGGTGTGGGGAGACCAATTATTTTGGGAGCTATATTTGTGACACGTGTGAGTTTGACCCGGTTTTAGACAGTGAGCATGTTAAAGAAACAGGTGGAACAGTAGAGCAGGATGGGTTGGACAATACTCTGATATAACAGAAGGAGGAGATAGGGGGCAACATAGAGTCCTTTGAGTTTACGGATGGCATACAGTCTTTGGTGGCTCCTTTTCTGAATGTCCGTTGTGTGCTGGTCGAAAGTGAGTTTATTGTCCAGTGTGAGTCCAAGGTATTTAAAGCTGTCAACTGTTTCTACTGTGTCATTGTTGATGAGAGTGGGGGGGCTGGGGTGATGGGGTACCTAGCGTTATTTATTTTGTTTTGGCTACATTGAGATGGAGGAAGTTATGTGTGCACCATTGGGAGAAGTGTGTGACAGTGTTGTGGTAATCTGATACAGAGTTATTGTCTGATAGGAGGGCGAGGATGGCAGTGTCGTCAGAGTATTTGAGGTAGGTGGTGGTGTGGGAGGGGAAATATAATGAATAAAACTTGTTACAAAACTGCTGTTTTGGTTATTTTGTTTTGTTTTGATATATGTTATTGTAACACTCAGGATACAACATTTGCTTGAAATAAAATATAAATATATTAGGGCTGTCAAGCGATTAAAAAAAATAATCTAATTAATTACAGGCTCTGTGATTAATTAATCTAAATTAATCGCATACTTATATGACACTTGTTTGCCTGTTTATAAACAGATGTTGACTATCCTACAGTTTGTTTCGCTCTCTCTCTCTCTCTCCGTCTCTCGTAGCTCTGTCTCCTCTCCTTAGCCAGGTTTCTAGGCTACATGAAATAAAACCAGCAGGCTAAATGAAGACTCCAAAACGCGCCAACTCATTCGCCATCGTACTACTCAAAGCCAAAAATATTGAGACACACACACACACACACACGCAGCTAGCAAACGAAAGTGACACATGGAGGAAGATTGAGAGATAACTGAGTTTTGAACCTACATTGTTGGCGTACACTAAATTAATAATTCACAGACACTGCGGAGAATAAAATAAGCCGTCTTCTTACCTTCATGCTTATTTGCCCGAAACATCCCATAACACATCCATAGAGACCTCCGCCCCTTTGCCCTGCTTCTTTCTTTACTGTTTAATCCTGTGCGGGCCGCGTCCGCAAGCTGCGCTCTCGTCTCACCCCTTTTGCCCCGGGTCAAAGGGCAATATAGAAGTGCGATTAATCTGCGTTAATTTTTTTAATCGCGTTAATTTTTCTGTGATTAATTAATCAAAATTAACGCGTTAATTTGACAGCCCTAATATATATTAATAATAAGTTATCAAAAAACCAAGATGTAACAGATTGAGGTGTACTGGGCTAATAAGTAGGTTTGACTTGGAGCTAGTGGAGAATGAATGACACGATACAGAATGTTGGTAACTGGTTTTGTATTTCACTTAAAACAAATAACAAAAAAAAAATCAAGGAAAAGTTCACAACATAATAGAAAATAGGCCTTCAATTCAAATATATTTCTTATGGCTGTTCTTAGATATTCACAGTAAGTATTATGGGCACCTTTTACCCTCCATACATTTAAATCAACATTATTCATACATTGAGCAAAATAAACATAAATCAATGTATCCTACACAAATCATTTACTGCAGTTTAGGTGATGTGTTGTGGGTGCAGAATGTTCAGAGATTTCAATGTTTGCTTGGGTAGGGGGAATCCTACCACACCCCAGCCAGCCAGGCTTGAGGCCTTTTGAGGGAATTTGTCTTGAGTTTGTTGTTCTCCTTTAGCTCTCCATCATGCTCCGGCAATAGGGCCTGAACTGATTGACCTGTGTATCTGAAATAAAGTTGAATTGAAGTTCACAAAGAAACTGTCACACTGTTTTCCTTAAAATGCATTTTTAAGGCAAGTTCATGTCTGTAGCACAATTCAGACAAGGTCATTCAAAGTGCTTTAAAGAGGCAGAAAATACATCAAGATTAGACTTTAGTATTTGCAAGACATAATAAAAACCTGTGAATATTTTCTTTGTTCAAGAGATGAAAAAAGGCTGTCAAAATCTTTTCTGTAAAAACTTAAGCCACGTGGTAAAAATGAAGTAAAGATTTTAACAGGCTTCGTCCAACGGCTAGATTTTTGTTTTTTAAAGGGACACTGTGTAACATTTCAAGTCATTTATTAGCTAAAATCAATATCCTCATTCATAAATATGTCCTCATCATCATCATCATCATCAACCGCTTATCCGAAATCGGGTCGCGGGGGCAGCAGCTTGAGCAGGGAACCCCAAACTTCTCTTTCCCGGGCCACATCAACCAGCTCTGACTGGGGGATCCCGAGGCGTTCCCAGGCCAGTGTGGAGATATAATCTCTCCACCTAGTCCTGGGTCTTCCCCCGAGGCCTCCTTCCAGCTGGACGCTCCTGGAACACCTCCCTAGGGAGGCGCCCTGGGGGCATCCTTACCAGATGCCCGAACCACCTCAACTGGCTCCTTTCAACGCAAAGGAGTAGCGGCTCTGCCCCGAGTTCCTCACGAATGACTGAGCTTCTCACCCTATCTCTAAGGGAGACGCCAGCCACTCTCCTGAGAAAGCCCATTTCGGCCGCTTGTACCCGCGATCTCGTTCTTTCGGTCATTACCCAGCCTTCATGACCATAGGTGAGGGTAGGAACAAAGATCGCCCGGAAGATCGAAAGCTTTGCCTTACGACTCAGCTCTCTTTTCGTCACAACAGTGCGGTAAAGCGAGTGCAAAACCGCCCCTGCTGCTCCGATTCTACGGCCAATCTCACGCTCCATTGTTCCCTCACTCGCAAACAAGACCCCGAGGTACTTGAACTCCTTCACTTGGGGTAAGGACTCATTCCCTACCTGTAGTAGACAATCCATCGGTTTCCTGCTGAGCACCATGGCCTCAGATTTAGAGGTACTGATCCTCATCCCAAGCGCTTCACACTCGGCTGCAAACCGATCCAATGAGAGCTGAAGGTCACAGGCCGATGATGCCATCAGAACCACATCATCCGCAAACAGCAGAGATGAGATCTTCAGCCCACCAAACTGCAACCCCTCCCCACCACGACTACGCCTTGATATCCTGTCCATGAATATCACAAACAGGATTGGTGATAAAGCGCAGCCCTGGCGGAGGCCAACCCCCACCGGAAACGGGTCTGACTTACTACCGAGAACCCGTACACAGCTCTCGCTTTGAGTGTACAGAGATTGGATGGCCCTCAGAAGAGACACCCTCACCCCATACTCCCGCAGCACCCCCCACAGTATCTCCCGGGGAACCCGGTCATAAGCCTTCTCCAGATCTACAAAACACATGTAGACTGGATGAGCAAACTCCCAAGCTCCCTCTAGGATCCTTGCGAGAGTGAAGAGCTGGTCCGTTGTTCCACGGCCAGGACGGAATCCGCATTGTTCCTCTTCAATCTGAGGTTCGACTATCGGCCGAACCCTCCTTTCCAGCACCTTGGAGTAGACTTTGCCGGGAAGGCTGAGAAGTGTGATACCCCGGTAGTTGGAACACACTCTCTGGTCCCCCTTTTTGAAAATAGGAACCACCACCCCGGTCTGCCACTCCTTCGGCACTGTACCCGACTTCCACGCAATGTTGAAGAGGCGTGTCATCCAAGACAGCCCCTCCACACCCATTGCTTTCAGCATTTCTGGACGGATCTCATCAACCCCCGGGGCTTTGCCACTGTGGAGTTGTTTGACTACCTCAGTGACTTCCACCAGGGAAATTGACGATGATCCCCCATCAGCCTCCAGCTCTGCCTCCAACATAGAGGGCGTGTTAGTCGGATTCAGGAGTTCCTCAAAGTGCTCTTTCCACCGACCGACTACCTCCTCAGTTGAGGTCAACAGCGTCCCATCCTTACTGTACACAGCTTGGATGGTTCCCCGCTTCCCCCTCCTGAGGTGCCGGACGGTCTTCCAGAAACACTTTGGTGCCGACCGAAAGTCCTTCTCCATGGTTTCTCCGAACTTCTCCCACACCCGCTGCTTTGCCTCGGTCACGGCAGAAGCTGCAGCCCTTCGGGCCTGTCGGTACCTTGCAACTGCCTCAGGAGTCCCCCGAGATAACATATCCCGGAAGCACTCCTTCTTCAGTCGGACGGCTTCCCTGACCACCGAGGTCCACCACGGCGTTCGAGGGTTACCGCCCCTTGAGGCACCTAAGACCTTGAGACCACAGCTGTCTGCCGCGGCTTCAGCAATGGAAGTTTTGAACATCGACCACTCGGGTTCAATGCCCCCAACCTCCACAGGGATGCTAGAAAAGCTCTGCAGGAGGTGCGAATTAAAGATCTCTTGAACAGGGGCCTCCGCCAGACGTTCCCAGTTCACCCGCACTACCCGTTTGGGCTTACCAGGTCTGTCCAGAGTCTTCCCCCACCCTTTGACCCAACTCACAACCAGATGGTGATCAGTTGACAGCTCCGCCCCTCTCTTCACCCGAGTGTCCGAAACATGCGGCCTCAGATCAGATGATACGATCACGAAATCGATCATCGACCTTCGGCCTAGGGTGCTCTGGTACCATGTACACTTATGAGCATCCTTATGTTCGAACATGGTGTTCGTTATAGACAAACCATGACCAGCACAGAAGTCTAACAACAAACGACCACTCGGGTTCAGATCGGGGAGGCCGTTCCTCCCAATCACGCCTTTCCAGGTGTCTCCATCATTGCCCACGTGCGCGTTAAAGTCTCCCAGCAGAACTATGGAGTCCCCTACCGGAGCCCCATGCAGGACTCCGTTCAGGGTCTCCAAGAAGGCCGAATACTCCGAACTGCTGTTCGGTGCGTACGCACAAACAACAGTCAGAGTCTTCCCCCCCACAACCCGGAGGCGTAGGGAGGCGACCCTCTCGTCCACCGGGGTAAACTCTAACGTAGTAGCGCCCAGCCGGGGGCTCGTGAGTATCCCCACACCGGCCCGGCGCCTCACACCTTGGGCAACTCCAGAGAAGAATAGAGTCCAACCCCTGTCCAGAAGTACGGTTCCAGAGCCAAGACTGTGCGTGGAGGTAAGCCCCACCAGGTCTAATTGGTAGCGCTCCACCTCCCGCACCAGTTCCAGCTCCTTCCCCCACAGCGAGGTGACGTTCCACGTCCCCAAAGCCAGCCTCTGCCGCCCGGGTCTGGTCCGTTGTGGTCCCCGCCCTTCACTGCCACCCTTTAGGCAGCGCACCCGACCCCAGCGGTTCCTCCGACGAGTGGTGGGCCCATCGGTCATAGAGGGGGTTGGTGCCACGTAGCTTCTTCGGGCTGTGCCCGGCCGGGCCCCGTGGCAGACCCGGCCACCAGACGCTCGCAGGCGGGCCCCCTTTCTGGGCCTGGCTCCAGACGGGGGCCCCGGGCTTCCTCCGGGCAGGGTCTCTCCTCCTCTTTGGTGATTTTCCATAGGGTCTTTTTGAACCATTCTTAGTCGGGCCCCTCACCTGAGACCACTTTGCCTTGGGAGACCCTACCAGGAGCACTAGGCTCCGGACAACACAGCTCCCAGGTTCACAGGGGCACACAAACCTCTCCACCACGGTAAGGTGATGGTTCCCGGAGAGGTATAATATATAAAATATGTCCTCATTGGTGTAAAATCACCTCTGCCAATAATCTGAATTATCCTCCTGAGCGGAGAAGTACAAATATTAATATTACATTTTGTACAATGAGCAGGTAAGTCTTATGGAGGAATCCATGTTCGAAGCGTCATGGTTGGAATATCATAAGGTGCATTGTTTAGAATTTAGAATTGTTTTTGTCCTTGAAGGCCACTGTAGCTTCTGTTATTATTCAAAAGGGGTGGGGT
Organism: Hyperoplus immaculatus; assembly: GCA_949357725.1. Lineage (NCBI taxonomy): Eukaryota > Metazoa > Chordata > Actinopteri > Uranoscopiformes > Ammodytidae > Hyperoplus > Hyperoplus immaculatus. The sequence continues at coordinate 90,833 of CASHTC010001415.1, forward strand.
TACCCAGGAAGCGTTGCATTCTAGAACTTTCTTGATGTCATATTACACAGTGCCCCTTTAAAGAGATGATTACAAATAATTGACAAGATATTGCCAAATTGCATAGGACTATTAATTCAAACCTTCTGGGGAAAATACATTGCAAAGTAAAATAGCTTCAATGTCATTAGGCTAAGTAGCTGGCAAAGTTTCATGATATTTATCAGAAGTTTACTGGATTCACCTGCAGTTTCATGATTATATAAGTTACATTATACCCCATTCACCTGCAGTGTCCCGACTTTGACCACTGGGTGGCAGTAATGCGCTCAGCGTCTACACTGACGGAAGTCTATATGAAGGAGAAGAAGAATTTGGTTAGGATCTGCGCATGCGCGGTATTCTCTCAAAAACATTGGAAGGTTCAGCAGACAACGCAAGCCTCTTCGCCGTCTCATCTTTATTTATCAGGTTGGTAATGTTTCTAAACCTCACCGTGATTGTTGTAGTTTGTTAACGAATGTTGAGAGATCGTTTCAGTTTAAGGTAATATAGTGAAATGAGCGGAGTTTGTCTTACTTTCACTAAAGTGTAGCTGCAAATAAAAAAACATGGCGGCGTCTCCCGCGTTTACTGTCTACTGTTATGGCTCTTTCCCACTACATTGTACCGTCTCTCTACTCTACTCGCCCCCTGGTATCAAATGTGGAGAGATCAGGCTCGTTGGAGTTCAGTTGCGGCTCGTCTGGAAAGTAGACAAGAATAGCCGAGTCCGAGTTGGCTCGACTTTCATGTACCGTCGGAAGTAGCGTCTCTGTTGCGTATGAAGTTTGTTTTCTGGTATATTAGAAACACATATATTCATTGAGGGGCTACACACAGGCTACTACAGAAACACATATATTCATTGAGGGGCTACACACAGGCTACTACAGAAACACATATATTCATTGAGGGGCTACACACAGGCTACTACAGAAACACATATATTCATTGAGGGGCTACACACAGGCTACTACAGAAACACATATATTCATTGAGGGGCTACACATAGGCTACTACAGCCGATTAGAAGCAGAACACAACACAAAGAGGAGTAAACACTTCAAAAGCGAGGGACATTTTCAAAACAACAACAAACGAGATATATCCCCATTCCCAGAGCCGGCCCAAGCCTTCAGGGGGCCCTAAGCGAAATATGATTAGGGGGCCCCTCTCCAATGTTAGCGCTGCTGAAACTATAGATCTTTGTTAAATATCATTCACACACCCAGTGTTTTCCACTAGTGCCTCCACTGTGCGGCTGTGCGAAAATATTAGACAGCCGAGATTCAGACCCTCCTAGGGGGGTCCGGGAGTATGCCCCCCCGGGAGATTTTTTGAACCTTTTTAAAGTGAAATGCATGAATCTGGTGCACTTTGAGAGGTAAATTAAGAGGCTAAATCTGAGAAATTTTGTGTGAACAAATAATTTGGAGACACTGGGTCAGATGAATTAGAAGCTATTGAAGAAGGACACATGGATTTTCCATAGAAATATTAATATAAAATAAAATGTTATGGGTTGGGCTTGGAGCTCTTTTTCTTTTACGGGACATATTTCTCTGTAATATAGTGAATGCATTTAAATGCAGTGAGAGGAACGAAGCAGAAGAACTCTGTTGTCCAGCTACTGTATCTTTATTTCCACAGACGAGGCTGAAATAGGCTATAGACTATACACAGTGCATGGGCAACTGAGGGCAGCCCCATTTCCAATAGTTTTTAAATAAACTCAATACACACTGTGCATGGACGTGAACGTGACATGATCAGATAATTTCGGATTTCCTCCTAGATGAACTGATTACATTTTTAGGCTATTAATTATCTAGACCAAAACATTTTATTCTTTTTTTGTATGATGACTCACATTTGCATAATATGATGTTAATATCAAACACACAAACTAAAATATATATATATATATATATATATATATATATATATATATATATATATATATATATATATATATATATATATATATATATATATATATATTTACAATCCAAATAAAAGAGGTTTAGTATTTCTCCCTTCGCATAACAAATATGGTAGGCCTAAAGAAAGTAGGTTAAATATCTCTTTGAGTGCTTATCTGCTGGCCCTCACTTCGCCTTGGTAGCTAGTTGTCAGGATTAGCATGCTAACTCTGTCATCTTGACCTCGACTGCATTCCTTTCAGATTCATTGGTGTGGTGGTGTTACCATAAGTGCCCAGATGGCTTGCTCTGCGCTCAACTGTAACAACCGATGGTTCAAGAAATCTGGTCGCCAGTTTTTTCGGTGAGTTACTGTATTTACAACTATTTTGTATGTAACTTACAACCATAAACTGTAATAATAATAATAATAATGGATTGGATTTATATAGCGCTTTATTTCTATGTGACTCAAAGCGCTTACAGGGTTCCAGGTTCCATTCATTCACACACAGTCATACCGGTGGTGGTAAACTACCATAGTAGCCACAGCTGCCCTGGGGCAGACTGACAGAAGCGAGGCTGTAAACTGTATGATATAGAACAAATTAAAATGTGTCCTGAGTGTCACAATGTGTTAGCTCTGTTATGCCAGCTAATTAAATAGATACTTGCACCATGATGTGCTATATAGCCTATTGTATATGCTAATCTGGAGCACCGGACAGGAGGGTGTTAGTAGTAAAACTAGTGGTGGCTGCTACAGTGCCCACCATCTCTACGATTGTGTCCTTGAGCTAGACACTTAACCCCAAACTGCTCCAGGGGCGCTGTACTATGGCTGACCCTGTGTGAGGACCCCCTCTGGAGTCTGTCTGTCTGAGTGTCTGTCTGTCTGTCTGTCTGTACTATGGCTGACCCTGTATGAGGACCCCCTCTGGAGTGTAGGGAACTTGAGAGGGGAGATGAGAAAAGACACATTTCATGCAACCATTGACTAATAAAGTAACGTAACTTAAATATTTGTCCCTCAAAAGTTTTCCCCTAGGTGATCGTGACCGGCTGGACAAATGGATGACCAACATGGAGAGACAGAACTGGACTCCCAAAGCAGGAGATCGTCTGTGCAGTGATCATTTCCAGCCTCACATGCTCACCACTGACCTGAGGGTAAGGAACCATTTTGTTTTTTAGCCTACAAAGACTGGGAGGGAACATACAGTTGAGCACAGAATTATTCGCCCATTCCCCCTCCCCCCACTTCCCCTCATCTATGATTTTTTTTTTTAAAGTATTTTCCAAGTGCTGTTAAACAGAGCACGGAATTTTTAACACATCTTTTATTATTTTACTTCGCACACAGACACAAACATATTTCACAAAAACTACCATACTTCTAATATGTTTGTCCTCAACTGTATTCCTTTATTAAAGACCTACTTCACTGGTTAAAATATGAAGGTGTATTGAACTCTGAGATCCTATGTAGTATAAATGTGCAAACATTTTAGAAATCGGTTCATCCTAGCCTGAGAAAAGGCAGAAAGAGTGTTTTATGGTCACTGTCTAACCCTACATTTTCCTATGCGTGACATCACACATGGGAAAATTGCTCACTTACTCACTCACTGAATCACTTACTTCTCCTTTAAATACACATTTTAATAACAAAACTAATGAACGGTTAACTTTTTACATTAACATTTTAAAATGAAAAAGGAAACTTTTTATTGAATGCAACCTTTAATGTTCCTTTGTTAACCTAAAACTTAACACTGCTATGTTTGAATGTTTTGTTAGGGACGGACCTGCCTGAAGGACACTGCTGTGCCCACAGTCTTCCTCAGGGTCGATGAAGAAACACTTGAACCAGCCGCTTCTCATCAAGATGTCCAGCCTGACGATACTGCTCTGACGGTGGCTGTGTGTGTGAATGTAGACACAGATATCACCATTCAGTCAGAGGATGTTGATGACATACAGACAGCATCCGACCACTGTTATTCATCAACAAAAAAAAAACAAGCTAGCGGCATCAGGAGTGACTACGTTGATCACGACTACATTGTCTCTGACTCGCCAACAGCACTCAAAAGAAAATGTAGCGCCCTCCATGAGAAGCTTTGTGCTGCACGCAAAAAGCTGAAGTTTAGAACCGCTCAGGGAAGGAAATGGAGATGTGCAGCTTCCTCTTTGAAAGACACAGTGAAAACACTGGAGGAACAGCTTCACGTTGCAAATGAGAGTCCCTCTATTCTGAAGGACTTTGGAGAGGTTCCTCGGGAAATCTTTCAGATAATCATAAAGAAGAAGAGGGCCGTGTTCTCTGAGAACCTGAAGCAGTTTGCTTCTAAACTGCACGGCTACTCTCCAAAGGCCTACGACTACGTCAGAGGACATTTCCAGCTGGCTTTGCCTCATTCTAAGACCATAAGAAAACAACACAACAACAAAATAAACTTGGGGGATGACGAGAGCTGCCAGAGAAGCCAGCCAGCATTTCCTGGACTGGACTGTGTGACCGCAGAGTGAGACAAGAGAATATCGTTATCTTGGCAATAAAACCTCTTAGGTAGACGTCATGAGTATTGTCCAATAAGGGATAAGATCAGCAACCTTAAAGCATCACTGCTGCCGCTGTGTATGTCAAGACTTCAGAATTTGCATCAAAGCTTTTTTGATAATAAAAATGAGAGGCTTTAATTAAAACACTGTCTAAGCTGTGGCATCAATAGAATATACTTGTCTGTCTGTTGTAACTTACTAACGGGGGGAGGCGTTATAGTCCCGTTAAGGCTCATTTATGCTCTACGTTAGATACGCATACGGATACGGATGGAGCCTTCTGTCCGTACTCTGTGTACATTACGTGCGTATTTCTGCATGTATCCTGCTAGCTTGCGGATGCGTACCAAACGGACAGAGCGGAGCAGTATCACCGGAGATCACGGGGGGGGGGGGGGGGGTGGAGGCAGGGGGAGGGCGCACAGCCAACAGTTCACTTTCACTTACTGTGCATTGGTTTACAAACACAACGAAAGACATAATACTTTAGAAAAGGTCTTAACTTTTGAGGAGAGGTTTGTGTGAGTTGGTACGAATTTACATACACGGCCGGGGCACAGGGACAGACAACTACAACATAGTAGCAGGAGCGGGGATCGCATGGGGAGGAATGTCAGCTAGTCGGCAGGCTGACGGCAGCAATAGAGAAGTACCGGAGGTCCGTGCGAGACTAGTTTGTTTGACATGTTGTGATTAATGTCCTCAGACCCCCCCTGTCTATAATACAGCCTCCAGTTGAGCCTCTTCCATTGCTACGGTAGTATATCGCTAAAGCTGTTTCTTCCATGGATCTATTATAAATATTTATTCCAGTTACTTCACTCTTTGACTCTTCTTCCTAGTTGAGTAACGTTTTACTCTGATTTGATTAATGTCCATTCCAACATAAAGGACGCATGGAAGTCTGAGGGCAGTGACGGATATAACGTTGTAAACGTACATCTCTATTTACGCACGGAATTGGAGCATAAATGAGCCTTTAGTTACACAGTCAGTTTGGGGACATGGCTTCAGGCTCGGAAGCCGTTCCCCTACACAACGTTAAAGGAATACTTCACACATACGGAACCTGCATTCTATCAGTATAAAATCACTATTATAATATAATGAATTAGGTTTTTCTTCTCTCAGTCTTCCCTCAGTCTTCCCTTGGCCCGGCTGTCCTGTTAATCCTAACCCTACATCACACATGGTAAAATGTAGGGTTAGACAGTGAGACCATAAACACTCTTTCTGCCTTTTCTCAGGCTAGAATGAACAGATTTCTCAAACTGTTGCACATGTATACTACATAGGATGCTATGTACACTACATAGGATGCTATGTACACTACATAGGATGCTATGTACACTACATAGGATGCTATGTATACTACATAGGATGCTATGTATACTACATAGGATGCTATGTATACTACATAGGATGCTACCTCAGAGTTTAATACACCTTCATATTCCCACCGGCGAAGTAGGAAATCCCTGACTATCATTGTAGCCGTCAAACCACAGAGTTTTCCTGCACAGCGACTCACTCACTCACACTGACGAGTTCTCCGGTTGATCGCCACCATCACAGCGTTCTACTTGCTGCTTTGCTCAGGCGGAGGCTTTGTGTGAAGGTGATTTAACATCACTGTCTTAGATGAATGTTATATCTTTAGGCTGCATATTCAGCACTGCACTGTTGACCCACACCGGATATTTAAATGCTCATTGCAGGAATGAAGCGTCTGCAGCGCGCTCACGACCACATGTGAACTTGCATCACGAACGTCCATGACCCGTGTCCCCAAACAATCAGATAAAGTAAAAACCCTGATTTACCGATTTCTATTTTTAGTAGAGAAGAATCGGTCGTTTGGTCGACACATTGTTCACATAGTCTGCTGTTGAACTACACATAGTTAATTCACATTGTGGTTTATGCACTTTGTTTTTATTTGCTTATTAACTTAAACGCTGAACATTTATTTTCATTTATAATTCATAATTTAATTAATCAATACAGAGAATGACCCGCCAGAAAATACTTCAAATATCATCTCTTCATATATCCTGTTGTTTGTATTGTGATTATTAAAGTCTGCTTACCTCTGCAGTTATTCCTGATATCTGGGCCAGTCGGTTATGTAACTGATGCCATGAATTATGTGAGGTGAATTTTGTCATGTGCAGAGGACAATAGTGCTGCTAATAAATGTGTGTTTTTGCCAGAAAGAAATGTTATCTGATCCTTTTACTCAAAAATCATTTTCAAACTTCTGTTTCTTTTCCAATGTTGTTTATTTTCCCACCTCTGTGTACCTCACAGGTACACAGAGTTCTGCTGTTTGTACCTGACCAGGCGTATTAATCACACATGCGCACGCACCGACACACACACACACACACACACAGTTGCACGCACACACAAACAATCACACACGTACATGTAACGCCACTATTCCAGACCTATTAATCTCTGGAGAACAATGATTGTTTCATTTGAAATTTAAGGTTTTCTGCCTGAGCGTTTCAGGAGTTGAGAGGAAGATTGGTGGCCTGCTGCCGTAGAGATGGACACTGTAAATGACTTGTCATCAGTTTCCTCCCAATGAAGGTTGAACTGTTTGTGACGGATGACTCACTCCCTGCGTTCCAATCACCATACTTCCCTACTATTTAGTATGCCAGAAAAATATTTAGTATGTCACAATACATGTACGTCAATTGTAGTATGCTGAAAATACATAAATGCCACACTAACTCCAATAGCATTATGGAGTATTTGTCTTTATTCTTGACACAATGAAAAAAAAACTTCCTGATCTGATTTTTTTTTCTCTCCTGTGGCCCTAAAACTCTTTAGTAAGTAGGAAAAAGAACGAGTATGTGATTTGGAACACAGGGTCAATTATGACTCACAGCACAGGAAACACCACAGACCGGCCAGTTCAAGGCTCAAGAAGTCAGGAGGAAAATATGGCAGAGCGGTTACAACATGCTGCTTGTGATGCCTTACAACGAATAAAAACAACAGAAAAATACAAATAACAGCTTATAAAATCATGAGAAGAAAATTAAAAGTGCCCAACTAGTGGTTGACACCAAAGGTTGCCCGCTTGCCAGGGGCAACTGAAAATAATGTTCGGGCAAGTTGACATTGCTTTTTGGTTGCCCGAACGGGCAAGTGGATTTTAGAGGGTTTGTCAGTAGTCTAGGCTATTTATTCATGTGTTTTAGAGTCTGCAAAACTATTTTTTTTCCGCTAACTCACACAAAATAGATCAGCTATATTTGCAATTGAGCAGCTGCGCGCAGCAGCCAGCAGCATCACGCTCGCTCTTTCGCACTCTATCTCTCTATCGCTCTCTCTCACAAACACACAGCCTGTGTGCGCGCAGTTTCGCTGTCTACGTTCCGAAAGCCGGCTGTATTAGGCTACGGACCTGGTTCCGCTATATTCAAAACCCAGAAATCAATAACGTTTGAGCTTATCGATAGGCTACATGATGTAATTTTAAATATCGAGTCGGGTCATCTTCATCTAATTAGCCCTACTTCAGTGTATTATTCCATCACTGGACAGCATCATGGACTGTAAAAGTGTTGTACCTTCGACTGTCTTGAAGAAACTCCTTCAACCCGCTCCGGCTCCCAAAAAAAAAAAAAACTCATGTCTGCTGAGCCGCTGCCGCTGCAGACGAGCTCGGCACCGTCTCATCATCCATTCAATGCAGCGGTAGTCTCGCAAAGCCAGACCAAACTACAGCAAGTAGTATGGTCTGGAAGCACTCCGTTTAGAGCCGTCTATTCGGGGGGAAACTGGGCTGGCCTGTTTTTATTTATTTAAACCAATCACAATCATCTACGGCGGGGCTAACCCCGGGAAGCAGCCAATGGAGGCGTAGCGTTGTTTGCCGACGCCAGCGCTTCATAGACGCTGGCGGGAGTGGTCAAGCCAGACTAATGCAGCGGTGATCAACAAACGAGAGACTGTGTAGCAAGTCCCGCAGTTAAAAAATCTGATAGTTTTAAAATCCATATTAAAATCGTCAGGATAAAATAACTAGTTAGCTAGAAGAAATCGCAAACGGTTCAAATGTGATGTGTTCAGGTCGGCTCAGTAAAATTATTATTAGGCAAAGGTCAATAAAATGACATCATGATGTGTTCAAATGTAACATCAGGAAAATAAGAAATTTGATTTTTTCACGAGAAGCTTGAATAATACAGTTTGGGTAAAAAAACTTGTTTTCCCAGCAATATAAACTAAATAGTAGGCCTAAATATGGAATTATGACCTGCTTAAAGTCCTATCCTTTGCTCTGCTCATCTTATAAGCAATTAAAGCAATAATACCAGTTCTCTTTTAACAAAATAATAGAAAAGTATCTATAAAGATTTGGATTGTGGTGTCTTTATAATGGTATCAATATGAATAGAAATGAATGATCCCCCTCCTTACTTACAGTATAACTGGGCAATAGCTTTAACATGGTGGACTTTAATCATGTTATGGCACACAGTCACTTTTTGGCACAACGTGACCGTTTTAAATAAGTAAAATAAGTTAAATTTTTCTGTGGAAGCTAACATTCAGCTTGACTCTGAGCTAGGCTGAGTTTTCTGAGCCCCTGGGTGAGGTGCATGGCAAAAAGAGGCCCTTTCACGATGCTGCAGCAGGACCAAGCGCTTGGTGTAGTGTAATGTCATGATATCTAGGCTTATATGAATTGTTGTTGGTTGTATGTGGTCAGGATGAGACTAGTAAAGCTGTGTTTGCATGTTACGGTTCGCTAAAATGTATAATTTAATTAGCCTATACTGTGTATATCATCAGCAGTTTTTTTTTTAATTTATTTTTGGGCAAGTGAACACAACATTCGAGCAAGTAAAACATTACCTGTACTTGCCCTAGGGGCAAGTGCATTTGAAACCTTAGTGTCAACCCCTGCCAACCCTCCCACCCCCATAGACATGCACGGAGACATACGCAGATAGGTTGAGTTGACCTAATGTGACAATTTTGGCAATTTCAATTTATGTACGATATTAACATATGAAGCCAATACATTTGACCCATACATGATACCATTCTGAAATCCCCAAGATGTTGGCTAATTAAAAGAGAAGAAATAATTCAGATATCATACTCAGAGAAGCAATGGCACGTATATTAGTGGGCCATGTGCAAAATTGCTCAAGAAAATGTGTTTGCTCTAATCTAGGACAGTCTGTATTATGCAGAAAAAAACAATATCCCCTTAATTAATTCAAGTCAAACTTATCTGCTCATTAACACTCACTCCCTTATCTTTATAATCAAAATTGTGAATTCATGTGATTTCAATCACAGGGAACCCCTGCTTGGATTTGACAACAATATTACCTTTTTACATGTGTCAGAAATAAGAGATAAATGCTAGACCTTAGGTGTCCCACATTAGGGCAACTCACCCTACATACACACACACACACATCCCTGTCAAACAACAGGCAGACCTTCAAGTTAAACACCGTTCTCTTACAACCTTCAAATTAATTACTGTTGTCAATTAATTTTTTTAATTAATGATCAGCGCAAAAAAAATCCCAAAATGATTAATGAAGCAAGTCACTCTTAAACCCAGCGGCCTTCACACTGACATTACACAGAGGTTGCTAATTGACTTTTCTTTAATAAGGTGAAAGTAAAATAAATGTTTAAGGATGTATACCTGAATTATTAGTCAGGATAAAGACAGGGAGACAATACGTTCTCAATCAATCAAAATCTTTTTTTAAATACTTTATTTTTTGGATTTTTTTTTTAAAGGAACACAAACACACAACTGAAAGTGAACACAGAAACAAAAGACAAAATAAAATAAACAACTAACAGCCTTATGAACTTAGCAAAGATGCATTGTTTGGGTTTTAATAACATTTTACTCAAGTTATTGATCCTGGAAGTTTGATTCTGTCCATAACTTTTTTTGCAGTAATATAATGCAAAGTAACGCATTAAAGATCTTACCATGACCCTTTCCTGCTGCTGAGTTATTCTTTAACTTATGTTTGTTCCCTTCAAAATAACGAAAAAGAACAAAAAAATAAAGTAATTTTTTAAAATCGTTTCACAGAGAAAGGATTAGAAATAAACCCGGTTTAATTTGCACACGCTTGAATAAAGAAGAAGAGGAAGTGTGACCCTGCCCGGAGGAAGCCCGGGGCCCCCGTCTGGAGCCAGGCCCAGAAAGGGGGCCCGCCTGCGAGCGTCTGGTGGCCGGGTCTGCCACGGGGCCCGGCCGGGCACAGCCCGAAGAAGCTACGTGGCACAAACTCCCTCTACAACTGATGGGCCCACCACTCGTCAGAGGAACCGCTGGGGTCGGGTGCGCTGCCTTATGGGTGGCAGTGAAGGGCGGGGACCACGACGGACCAGACCCGGGCGGCAGAGGCTGGCTTTGGGGACGTGGAACGTCACCTCGCTGTGGGGGAAGGAGCTGGAACTGGTGCGGGAGGTGGAGCGCTACCAATTAGATCTGGTGGGGCTGACCTCCACGCACAGTCTTGGTTCTGGAACCGTACTTCTGGACAGGGGTTGGACTCTATTTTTCTCTGGAGTTGCCCAAGGTGTGAGGCGCCGGGCCGGTGTGGGGATACTCACGAGCCCCCGGCTGGGCGCTACTACGTTGGAGTTTACCCCGGTGGACGAGAGGGTCGCCTCCCTACGCCTCCGGGTTGTGGGGGGGAAGACTCTGACTGTTGTCTGTGCGTATGCACCGAACAGCAGTTCGGAGTATCCGGCCTTCTTGGAGACCCTGAACGGAGTCCTGCATGGGGCTCCGGTAGGGGACTCCATAGTTCTGCTGGGAGACTTTAACGCGCACGTGGGCAATGATGGAGACACCTGGAGAGGCGTGATTGGGAGGAACGGCCTCCCCGATCTGAACCCGAGCGGTCGTTTGTTGTTAGACTTCTGTGCTGGTCATGGTTTGTCTATAACGAACACCATGTTCGAACATAAGGATGCTCATAAGTGTACATGGTACCAGAGCACCCTAGGCCGAAGGTCGATGATCGATTTCGTGATCGTATCATCTGATCTGAGGCCGCATGTTTTGGACACTCGGGTGAAGAGAGGGGCAGAGCTGTCAACTGATCACCATCTGGTTGTGAGTTGGGTCAAAGGGTGGGGGAAGACTCTGGACAGACCTGGTAAGCCCAAACGGGTAGTGCGGGTGAACTGGGAACGTCTGGCGGAGGCCCCTGTTCAAGAGATCTTTAATTCGCACCTCCAGCAGAGCTTTTCTAGCATCCCTGTGGAGGTTGGGGGCATTGAACCCGAGTGGTCGATGTTCAAAACTTCCATTGCTGAAGCCGCGGCAGGCAGCTGTGGTCTCAAGGTCTTAGGTGCCTCAAGGGGCGGTAACCCTCGAACGCCGTGGTGGACCTCGGTGGTCAGGGAAGCCGTCCGACTGAAGAAGGAGTGCTTCCGGGATATGTTATCACGGGGGACTCCTGAGGCAGTTGCAAGGTACCGACAGGCCCGAAGGGCTGCAGCCTCTGCCGTGACAGAGGCAAAGCAGCGGGTGTGGGAGAAGTTCGGAGAAACCATGGAGAAGGACTTTCGGTCGGCACCAAAGTGTTTCTGGAAGACCGTCCGGCACCTCAGGAGGGGGAAGCGGGGAACCATCCAAGCTGTGTACAGTAAGGATGGGACGCTGTTGACCTCAACTGAGGAGGTGGTCGGTCGGTGGAAGGAGCACTTTGAGGAACTCCTGAATCCGATTAACCCGCCCTCTATGTTGGAGGCAGAGCTGGAGGCTGATGGGGGATCATCGTCAATTTCCCTGGTGGAAGTCACTGAGGTAGTCAAACAACTACACAGTGGCAAAGCCCCGGGGGTTGATGAGATCCGTCCAGAAATGCTGAAAGCAATGGGTGTGGAGGGGCTGTCTTGGATGACACGCCTCTTCAACATTGCGTGGAAGTCGGGTACAGTGCCGAAGGAGTGGCAGACCGGGGTGGTGGTTCCTATTTTCAAAAAGGGGGACCAGAGAGTGTGTGCCAATTACCGAGGTATCACACTTCTCAGCCTCCCCGGCAAAGTCTACTCCAAGGTGCTGGAAAGGAGGGTTCGGCCGATAGTCGAACCTCAGATTGAAGAGGAACAATGCGGATTCCGTCCTGGCCGTGGAACAACGGACCAGCTCTTCACTCTCGCAAGGATCCTAGAGGGAGCTTGGGAGTTTGCTCATCCAGTCTACATGTGTTTTGTAGATCTGGAGAAGGCTTATGACCGGGTTCCCCGGGAGATACTGTGGGGGGTGCTGCGGGAGTATGGGGTGAGGGTGTCTCTTCTCAGGGCCATCCAATCTCTGTACGCTCAAAGCGAGAGCTGTGTACGGGTTCTCGGTAGTAAGTCGGACTCGTTTCCGGTGGGGGTTGGCCTCCGCCAGGGCTGCGCTTTATCACCAATCCTGTTTGTGATATTTATGGACAGGATATCAAGGCGTAGTCGTGGTGGGGAGGGGTTGCAGTTTGGTGGTCTGAAGATCTCATCTCTGCTGTTTGCGGATGATGTGGTTCTGATGGCATCATCGGCCTGTGACCTTCAGCTCTCATTGGATCGGTTTGCAGCCGAGTGTGAAGCGGTTGGGATGAGGATCAGCACCTCTAAATCTGAGGCCATGGTGCTCAGCAGGAAACCGATGGATTGTCTGCTACAGGTAGGGAATGAGTCCTTACCCCAAGTGAAGGAGTTCAAGTACCTCGGGGTCTTGTTTTCGAGTGAGGGAACAATGGAACGTGAGATTGGCCGGAGAATCGGAGCAGCAGGGGCGGTTTTGCATACGCTTTACCGCACTGTTGTGACGAAAAGAGAGCTGAGTCGTAAGGCAAAGCTTTCGATCTACCGGTCGATCTTTGTTCCTACCCTCACCTATGGTCATGAAGGCTGGGTAATGACCGAAAGAACGAGATCGCGGGTACAAGCGGCCGAAATGGGTTTTCTCAGGAGAGTGGCTGGCGTCTCCCTTAGAGATAGGGTGAGAAGCTCAGTCATTCGTGAGGAACTCGGGGCAGAGCCGCTACTCCTTTGCGTTGAAAGGAGCCAGTTGAGGTGGTTCGGGCATCTGGTAAGGATGCCCCCAGGGCGCCTCCCTAGGGAGGTGTTCCAGGAGCGTCCAGCTGGAAGGAGGCCTCGGGGAAGACCCAGGACTAGGTGGAGAGATTATATCTCCACACTGGCCTGGGAACGCCTCGGGATCCCCCAGTCAGAGCTGGTTGATGTGGCCCGGGAAAGAGAAGTTTGGGGTTCCCTGCTCAAGCTGCTGCCCCCGCGACCCGATTTCGGATAAGCGGTTGAAGATGTATGTATGTATGTATGTAATTTGCACACAACAAATCACCATTGTTTTACATTTCAACATCAACCAACAATATTAAACACTTTATCTTGATTGTACTTTTTCTCTGGAATATAAAACACATTTCACATACTTACTCTCTGAATTTTAGAATTTGAGCATGTAGAAGGGAACTGTATACTCGAACTGTCTCTCGAAAAAGAGATTATAATCTCAATGAGATGAACCAGGTTAAATTAGAGAAAAGAGGGTCCCATTCCCCTTTGCAACCAACACAAAGGAGTTAGGAAAAAAACTGAAAAACTGGTTCCAGAGCAGCTCCAGTTTTGAGCTGGTCTGGACCTAAGAACAGTTTACATCAGTGGCAGGGGGATTATCCTGACCAACCAGAACCACTTAAACCTCATGTCCGCCATATTAAAAAACGCCGCTACTATGAGACTCAAACATAACTTTTAACACAACGATCAAAATGGAACTGAGAAAATACTCCTGATAGGTCGTATTTGGTTAACCATACCATGCCATGAGATAAAACCGACCAGATTCAAGTTGGGGTCCACGCCAGGTGTCTTTAGTATAGGAGTTTTTGCAGCTGATTTGAAAAATTAGGGAAAAAATACCAAATAATAAAATTGGAATAATTTGAAAATCAAACATTGGCACCGGCTCTGACTTACATTGTTAGACTACGCAAAAGCCCCTCGTATCTGGTACACGTTTCTTTGGTCCCTACTCCGTCGAGGTCCCTAAAAAGTAGTTACCAGAGACTAAACTTGATTGGTCAGAGCATCTACATCGGACGGAGTCCTATCCTAAACAATTTACAGCAACGCTACTGTAGCGGTCGCTGTGTTTGAGTTAAACCGTTAATCCAGTTTTGGTTTAATCCCTGCGTTCCAATCCCCATTGTTTCTGCTATTTAGTTTGGTAGAAAAAAAATTGAGGATGTCAGATGTTATGGTCAGATTTAGTATGCTTAAATATACCCTGATGTCTACTACATCCTGCCGAGATTAGTGTTGTAAACAGCATGCTATTTAGGCACTTTTGACCCACAATCCAGCGTGCACCGGAAGTGACGTCACATCGGGGATGAGATGGATATAAAAGCGAGGGAAGATCAAGGCTCAATGTTATGATGAAATTAAAAGTATGTCCCAATGTATGCCTACTGCATGCTATCATTTTTTTATGGTCAAAAGTAGTATGTAGAATAGAAAAAAGGAGTATGTGGATTGGAACAGAGGGTTACTTTCTAAAATGGCATCAACCCCACCACCTTGAAGAGGTGCAGCCTTTCATCACCTTGGTGCCTGAAAAGAAAACCCAGCGCAGGCCAGAAGTGGCAAAATGAAAAGTCTACCAGTAACTCTCCTAAGAGACAGCTGTGCACATAAGCATGTTAGTTAATTTTACATGTTGAAAAACCATGGCCTGTCAAATGTGGAGGCGCTACTATCGTCGATGGAAAACGACCTCCAGTAAAGAACCCAATACAAAAGTAGAGTAGGTTAGATGCATTTGAAAAAAGTCTACATTAAATGTAATACGTAGTCATCATATTCATCCCTAACGGCTCTGTTCCACTGTCACACTGACCTTCTGTGGTAATATCTTCACTTGATCCCCAGTGAAAAAGAATGGAAACATCTTCTCAGTGAAAGTATGGTCGAAGGAGTATATGTGTGTGTTTGTATCAGGATCAGAGAACGACAGTTTCCCACTCTCCCAGTCCAGAATCACCCTGATCTTCTGGAACTTCTCCATCACTTCTAGATCAATAGATGAATCTGATGGTGACTCTGTAGAGTATTGGTTATTTTCGGACCTTACTCCCCATAGTCCAGGATGTATGAAAGTCATGCTCTGATCAGACTCTGCTAACACACCGACGGTCCAGTCTAGAGTGTCTCCAACCAGGACATCCCAGCTGTGAGTCCCTGAGTTAAAGCCCTCAGAGCCCAGGACACACAAGTCATTATGAATTCTCTCTGGATTATCAGGAAGCTGCTGTTCCTCTCCCGGTTTCGCACTGGTCAGATCTTCACTAAAGATGAGTTCTTTATGAGCAGAATTTTGGTCCAGAATTACAGGAGTGTAGGAGACCATGTCCTTCATCTTGTTCCAGATGTTGAAGGTCAGGTTGCCCAGGTGTTTGGCCTCGTCTATCAGAGCTCCTGAGAGCAGCTGTGGATCATCTGGCAGCGGGCGCTGCTGGACTCTGTCCACTGCAGCCTTGTAGTTGAGCAGGAATGAGACATGTTCAGCTTTTAGCTGCTCCTCTGTGGCTCTGACTGTGTCTGAAAGAGCTGCTATCTCTCTGCTCAGAGCCTCCATCTCCTCCTTCATCATCTGACTCTTCTGCTCCTCTTCCTCCCTCAGTGCAGCCATCCTGGCCTCCTCTTCCTCTTCTAGAAACTGGTGAAGCTTCTTAAACTGATCCTTAATCTGCCTCTCTGTGCGTCGGGCCTGGTCTTTTATGTGTTTTGCTGTTTTATCAGACTCCACTTCAACTTCTTCAAAAATCTTTAACTTCTCCTTTAAGGGCTCCAGAGTTTCCTCAAGTTCCTTCTTGTGTTTTCGCAAAACTTCTGCGATGGGTCTAAATCTGTGGCCGTTGTGTTTCTCTGAATCTCTACAGATCAGACAAACTGGCTGCTGATGGTCCAGACAGAAGAGTTTGAGTTTCTCAGAGTGCAGACTGCAGAGAGCCTCTGAAGCTTTCTGATCTCTCTCCATTAAGAAGGCCTCACACAGGTTCTTTAAAGCTAAGTTATAAGGCGGTAGGTTCTTTGAAGCCACCGCCTTACAAACTGGACACTGACGTTCTGACTTCCCTCGCCACCATTCGAAAATACATTCTAGACAGAGGCTGTGGCTGCAAGACAGAAGAACTGGATTTCTAAAGATGTCTCTACAGATCGGACAGCAGAGATCATCATCAGATCTGGAAGCCATTTTGTCTCAGAGAGCAGCTGAAACAGACAGAAGAGTTAGGCATGGCTCTCCTTCCTCCTGTATTCACTTCTCTGAGATTGAATGATTATTTTATCCAAACTCACCTTTGGTGTGTGGCGTCTCAACAGGTGAAGCTTCACAGGTACCGGGATGCAGAGCCCACAAACAGTTATCCTGAAATACAAGAAACATTTTCTATGTTCATAAGGGCTCTAGATTGCCACCGTTTTTGGGAGCGTGCCAGTAAATTTTTTATCTTGTGGCACTGGTACCAGTGCATGATCATTGCAGTTTTGGTAAGGTAACACATTAAACAGAATGCCCTACTGCAACCTAACGTTCTGTGGACTGTCCACTGGTAAATGTGCGACATCACCTACTAGCACTACACGTGCGTCTCTGAGCATCAACATGTAAAGATCGATATTCGGATTATTACAAAAAAAGAAGGAGGAGGCTGGCGAAGAGGTCTCAGCAAGTCTGCATAGCGACACTGCTTAGGATCTCATATGCATCAGTGTTGAGGCCTGTGATGCCAGGCAGCATGGTAAGCTGTGCTTCTCTCAGACAAAGAGAGCTAGAAGGCCAAACGTTAAGAGCTGGCCCCTCTGAGTTGATTGGCAGGGGAAAGAATGTTGTTGTTTAGTTAATTGAAGTAAAGTTCTTATTTGTATTTATTATTTATTGTTAGTGTAATTGAACGTGACCTACTTTGTTAAGCACTAATTATAGAGAAAGTTAATATGCATATTCACATATTGTGCAAATATAAAATGTTTGTGTCACCGTCTTTAAATTACTGCAAAACTGGGATATGAAAGCTATTCACCAGCATGCAAGGTTAATGATTTAATACAATATTGTTCCCCCCGCAAAATAAAATCGGGGCCATCAAATTGTGCGCTAATCCTAACTCACCAGTTCTACAAGTAAAAAAGTTAATCTAGAGCCCTGTAAACATGTTAAATTAAAATGCCAAACCCAGAACAAAGAAATGTGCTTTTTTAACAGAGCAAGGAATTTTCAACATGGCATTTCTAAACATACATAGGGGAGAACGGGGTAATCTGAGGCACTTTTTACATGTGCTCCCCTCTAAGCGAGATAAAATGATTTATCAGTCAAATTTACCGTACTTTTCGGCCTATAAGCCAAGACTTTTTCCCCGTTTTTCGACCCTGTTATTACACAGCACAGTATATGTTCTGTAGCTACTAGGGATGGGATATGTTCTGTAGCTACTAGGGATGGGCGTTAGTAATCTACTCCTCGTTTCAAATGATCTCGATTGGTGGATGAGGAAAATAGTTTTTTGTTTTTTTTAGTGTTCGTAGCCTTTAGGCCGGCCGGCGGGCCGCCCCTATTTTAAAATGTTATATACGTGTACAAAACGGCACAAAACGGATAAAATAAAGTTTAACAAAATTAAATAGTTTGATCCAAGTTAAATAAACTAAGCGCTGTGTCAAACAGCAACCGCAAATAACTGCCACCTCTGTGCAGTGCAGCCAGAGCCGGCCCAAGCCTTCAGGGGGCCCTAAGCGAAATATGATTAAGGGGCCCCTCTCCAATGTTAGCGCTGCTGAAACTATAGATCTTTGTTAAATATCATTCACACACCCAGTGTTTTCCGCTAGTGCCTCCACTGTGCAAAAATATTAGACAGCCGAGAATCAGACCCTCCTAGGGGGGTCCGGGGGTATGCCCCCCCCGGGAGATTTTTTTAACCTTTTTAAAGTGAAATGCATGAATCTGGTGCACTTTGAGAGGAAAATTATGAGGCTAAATCTGAGAAATTTTGTGTGAACAAATAATTTGGAGACACTGGGTCTGATGAATTAGAAGCTATTGAAGAAGGACACATGGATTTTCCATAAAAATATTAATATAAAATAAAATATTATGGAGGGTCCTCTGGGTTGGGCTTTGAGCTCTTTTTCTTTTACGGGACATATTTCTCTGTAATATAATGAATGCATTTAAGATTATTTTTTTTGCATTTTCAAGCTTTTTTATTAGATAGTACAGCGTTGAAATGGGGAGACAGAGAGAGAGAGGGGGATGACCTGCAGTAAAGGTCCACGGGTCGGATTTGAACCCGCGACCACTGCAACGAAGGCCGGAGCCAATATGGTACGCGCTCTATCCACTACGCCACCGGAGCACCCCAATGAATGCATTTAAATGCAGTGTGAGGAACTAAGCAGAAGAACTCTGTTGTCCAGCTACTGTATCTTTTTTTCCACAGACAAGGCTGAAATAGGCTATAGACTATACACAGTGTATGGGCAACTGAGGGCAGCCCCATTTCCAATTGTTTTTAAATAAACTCAATACACACTGTGCATAGATGTGAACGTGACATGACCAGAAAATTTCGGATTTCCTCCCAGATGAACTGATTACATTTTTAGGCTATTAATTATCTAGACCAAAACATTGTATTCCTCTTTTGTATGATAACTTACATTTGCATAATATGATGTTAATATCAAACACACAAACTAAAAAAAAAAAAAAAAAAAAAAAAAAAAAAAATTTTTTTTTTTTTTTGGAGGGGGCCCCCCAGGCAGTCTGGGGCCCTAAGCGGCCGCTTAGTTCGCTTATGCCTCGGGCCGGCTCTGAGTGCAGCCAGTGTGTGGTCTCCACAGCACGGCGGAGCTGAATGCGTTGCTGGAAAACTTGGAAAGTCACGTAAAGAAGCCAAGCTGACTTCGGGCACATTCGAGCAAACGACAGTTAAGAAGCCTTTATTATGGAATATAGGATTGAGATTCAAAAGCCGACCGGTGCAACGTTCCGTTAACGAGGAATTAGTCGCGGTAATTAGTCACGGACACGGAGTGGGCATTACGCGGTTGGATATAGGCTACAACTACTGCTTCTACTGCTTTGGTGAGTTATTTAGCCTATCTATGTGTTTAAATTGTAGGACAATAATTTTATTGTAGCCTATTTGCTGCCCTTCTTATTTTAAATTGTGTCTATTTTGATTGTTAGCCAAATACAGCCCATGCTTTTTTTTCTCTCTTTTTTTTCTCTCCACCGCAGACCTACTCGATCGGTTTAATTGTGGCCCGCTTATTTAATTACTTTCAGTTAGGAAAATGTGTTTTAAACTTGTGGAAAATAAATCCTTACAATCATATGGCAACTGTGACTGTTTGACAAGAAGCATTAAGCGCAGGTTATTGGCTTTATTGCGATGCACCGTTATTCTGCAGACAGATGCGCTGCGATCTAAAAATTTAAAAAAGTTTAACGAGGAATCGATTGATCCTCGAGGAATGCAAGCGATCACACGAGTAGTGAAAACACTCGTGTCCATCCCTAGCTATTGCACTAAATGGTAACACTTATACGAAATACGTTATGCAAATATGCAACTTGTTTGTTGAAATGTTAATAAATGGGAGCTCAAGCAGCCATCTCTTTCCCGACAATCCCCTCTGTGCACGAACTCTTACATATGGTAATTAAACATTATAACACCTGCGGCTTATAGTCCAGTGCAGGCCGGAAAGTACGGTACACATTTCCCATTAATTCAGGATGTTTCCTAGAAATGGGCATTAGTAGAATTTATTCAAGACAAAGGGCAGTGAAAATATGATTGTTTAAAAAAAAGTTGTCATGTGTCTCACTTTACCCCAGCTGTGGGGTAAACTGAGACAGACCAGAAAAATCAAGGGGGTAAACTGAATCACCTACTTTTTCCACTCTGAAACTACCATAACACAAATTGTCACAGTTAGAATCCTGACAGCTAGCTTGAAAACCAAATATTACAAAACTAATGTCGGACTAGTAACAGAATCATGGGGTTTGGTCAATTAAGCAAAACATTTTTCTAAACACTTGAAAGTAACTCTGATCAAATACAACATATAATTCATATTCAATAATTAACATTAAAATGACAGATAGAACCAGTTAGATTAAAACACAGTCTGGGGGTTAGAACACAGGACCCTTAGAGCCAGCTAGTGTCTGGGGGTCAGAGCAAAGGACAATCAGAACCAGAACAGTCTGGGGCTCAGAACAGGACTAGACCCAGCTGTCATTTTACATCTTTTGAGTCTTTTTTTCTGCATTTGTTTTATTGGGATCATTCATTGAATAAAGACATATTACTTAGAGTCTATTGGTGTTAAAGGTCACTCTCCTCCTGTCCCCCACATACATACGTGCCAAACCATGCCCTTGATGACACCCCTTCAACCATCAACCCCCACCTCCAGCCCACAAAATAGGGCACAGACACTGTCTCACTTTACCCCACAGCATTTGTCTCACTTTACCCCACTGCCACAATTTGAGAAAAAACTACCTCTCAGCAATTCAGGCTAATCTTCAGTTATCATCATCACATGGTATGTAAGTAGTTCATCAACATGCGTGATAGAAGTTTTTCTACCTGAATCAATTTGATTAGGCACAACAATCGATAAAGTTGACAGCAAGAAAATTTACTTTTACATGCAAAAAAGACATGTTTGTGAAAAAACATGCTTACAACATCACCATGAGGTCCTCTCTTTCATGGCCAAAGGGAAATGAGAGGGGCTTGAAAACATATATCTCACATGACCAAAAATGTGTTCGGTGTCCTAGATACAGGGGGTGTCTCACATTACCCGATGCCTCACATTCCCCTGTACTCCCCTATAGTTTTCTTTAGAAAGCATACCTTATTTCTATATGCACACAATAACAGAATTATTTCAGAAAAAAATAAAATAACTTGAGACAGCATCATGCCAAAAACTAAATAAATCAGTTTAGACTTGAGAAAAAGAAGTGTTGATGCTAACAAAGCAGGAGATGGATATACAAAGTCAGGGTTCAACATAACTTTTTTTTCCTACTGGCCCGCAGGGCCAGTGGATCTGAGTTTTACTGGCCCCTTGTATAGTTTCACTGGCCCTGCACACACTTTTTTTTTTTTTCATAATTTAGTGTCAATAATTATAATACCTGTATTAGAAAAATAAAGAAAAATAACCAGATCTAAAGGGAATATCTATACTGTAACAGTATAGATATTCCCTTTAGATTTGGTTATTTTTCTTTTAGTTAATGATATGAAATATTGATATTGCTCATACACATAATATAAAACCAGGCAAACATATTGAATTTGAAGCCTACAACTGAAAGTATGTTGAAAGAGTCGGCCAGTATTTTAAAGTCCAGAAGTTTGATAATTGTTTTTATTCTTGAATTTGGGCAGTTTAATGAATAGTTCACCTGCAGAAGTCATGTTCAAACATAAAAAGAAATAAGAGATGAAGGTCTGATCATTCTTTGTGGTGTGGTAGGCTGTTTTTATTACTTTCTCTATATGCATTAGGGATGTGAATGTGTCGACCCAATGACCGGTTTTCCACTTGCGCTCAAGTTGACGTTAAAAATAGTTGTTAATGGGAGATTTCACCGTGTATGTCAGTTCACGTCTGGTCGTGAGCGCGCTGCAGGAGTGTCACTTCTCCATGAAGTGTCAGCTTCACATAAGAGTCCGGTGTGGGACCATTTTTTCAAACTATTGATAAAAAACAATGCAGTGCAAAATATGCAGCATAATGTTAAATGCTCGTCTAAGACTATGACGATAAATCACCTTAGAACACACAATGCCTTCGTCCGAGCATAGCAGCTTCACCGTGAGATCTCGCCAGTGAGTGAGCCGCCGCGCAGAAGAACTGCGGGGTTTGTGGCTAAAATAATAACCGGGGATATTCTCCCCGTTAGCGATTTCAATGGGAAAGACTTCCGCGATCAGATTGTAGATGAAAACACAGAGCCATGTCGGCAGATAAACTGCGCAACTATAGGAACTGTTCAGTGAGCAGAGTCCCTCCGTTGGTTTCTGTCTACAACCGACACAGTCACCGAGACACATTCACAGCGTTTAAATAACGCCTCTCATTTGTATTACCTTTGGGGCTGGCGGCAGCTAAAGGAAAAATGCAGTTATCACTTAATTTTCTGCACCTCAACCTCTGCTGTGGGAAGAAAAAAGGGGGCAAAGTAAGTCGATTGATTTGTCGACTCGCAGGCAGACAGTAAGCAGCTCTGCCAACGGAGCAAGAGTGCGCCCGCTTGTTGCTCCGCCTGTCAAAACGCCCACGCATCGTTTGTCCACTGGCCTTTCATTGAAAAATATATTATATATTATGTTTATTATATTGATAAACACTGCTTTCATTACGACTCTCAACGCGCATGTACCATGATGTAGTCTACAAAAAGATACTGAAACGCCCGGGCCGTTAATGGATGGTAAAGTCCAGATTTTCTTCCAATTAAGGTCAGATACACAATTATTCCAGTAGGCAACTACATATGGGACAGAGACTATATCATTTTGGAACAATGATCGTATTCCACAATTATTTTTACGTGTCTCTCCGCCCGTTGTCCCTCACTTTGCCTCGGAGGTATACGTCAGTTATCTCCCTCCCCCCGACGTGAGGCGGAGAAAAATCTCACAAGATGGCGACGCGCACAAACCAGGATTATTTGATGCCGTGTGACTAACTGTGAGGTCAGCTCGGATGCTACATCCATATTATTTACCATCTATGCTCGGGACCCGTAACATGCACACTAATACGATAGATACATTTATTTTATTGATAACGTTTGGAAGAGCAGGAGTCTTTAGTAAAAGTTCACTCCAGATATGGGCGGTGTAGCTCTGAGACTCTGCTGTGTGTAAGGCAAGCTGAGGCTAATACTGTAGGCTACATGTCCTGCTGGGAGTTTGAAAGATAATAACGACCACTATCTTGTGATAGAAAACGACCTATACAACAGTACCTGTACCAGAGGCGAGTTGACGGTACAATGTAGCGGGAAAGAGCCTTAACAGTAAACAGTAAACGCGGGAGACGGCGCCATGTTTGTTTCTCTGCGGCTACACTTTAGTGAAAGTAAGACAAACTCCGCTCATTCCACTATATTACCTTAAACTAAAACGATCTCTCAACATTCATAAACAAACTACAACAACCACGGTGAGGTTTAGAAACATTACCAACCTGATAAATAAAGATGAGACGGTGAAGAGGCTTGTGTTGTCTGCTGAATCTTCCAATGTTGTGAGAAAAGACCACGCATGCGCAGATCCTAACCTTCTTCTTCTTCTCCTTCATATAGACTTCCGTCAGTGTAGACGCTGAGCGCATTACTACCACCCAGTGGTCAAAGTAGAGACACTGCAGGTGAATGAGGTATAATGTTATCTTATAGATATCATGAAACTTTGCCAGTTGATTACTGACATTGGAGCTTTTCTTTTTGCCGTTGTATCTCATTGTAACAAATAGGATTATGTACATTTGGTAATATCTAACTAATTATGTATAAATGTGTTGGACAGTTCTTAACAGGGTTTTAGTAGTTTCATTCTCCTGAGTAGTTTTCTTTGTTTGATGCAGGCCAATCATTTCACTCCTCTGAAACAGTTTCATCTTTTTCCCAAACCACAGCATATGTCTTCTGACATGGTGGTTTAAGAAATAAGAAGCTATTCACTGCATCAGTTAGGGTTACATAACTTTTTACCAACTGAAACATATTAATCACTGCAGTTTTTGACTGATAGAGGGCTCTTGCCTATGTGCCTAGTAAAATCCAGGTGGGGACTTTTTTTTTGGCGAGGCAGTTTATAAATCTGAAATGCTGTGCTCTGTCCTGCAGTCTGCGGGTTGTCCTGTAGATGGCAGCATCTCTCTGCTGAGATCAACACAGCTGGAGGAAGAACACACATCTTATAGTGGAGTCTGTGGCTGTGTTCAAAAAGCCATACTAACACAGACACACACACACACACACACACACACACACGGACACACACACACACACACACACAGAGACACACACACTCACTGAGAGAGAGAGAGACATACACACACACAGAGAGAGAGAGAGAGACACACACACAGACACACACACACTCACAGAGAGAGAGAGAGAGAGACACACACACACAGAAACACACACACACATACTTACAGAGAGAGAGACACACACACACTCATAGAGAGAGACACACACATACACACACACACAGAGACACACAGAGACAGAGAAAGAGAGAGACACGCACACTCACAGAGAAATAGAGAGACACACACATACAGACACACACACACACACACGCAAAGAGAGAGACACACACACACACTCTCAGAGAGAGAGACACAAACACTGTGTGTGTGTGTGTGTGTGTGTGTGTGTGTGTGTGTGTGCGTGTGCGTGTGTGTCTGTTTGTCTGAGTGAGTGAGTTTAGTTTAGTTTATTTGTTTATAGTTTCGTGGACAGTCCCCTTTGAGAAGGAGCAGCTTTAGCTTATTTGGCTAATATCCAGCTGTGGTCCCCGGGTGAGTGAGTGAGTGCGTGCGTGCGTGCGTGAGTGAGTGAGTGAGTGCCAGTCCATACAGAAACACACACACACACACACACACGCACACACAGAGCAGCTTTGGGATAAATAGTGTAATGCAGTAACACAGTGTATATACAGGTCCTTCTCATATAATTAGCATATTGTGATAAAGTTCAATATGTTCTGTAATGTACTGATAAACATTAGACTTTCATATATTTTAGATTCATTACACACAACTGAAGTAGTTCAAGCCTTTTATTGTTTTAATATTGATGATTTTGGCAAAAATTTAAAGAAAAACCAAAAATCCCTATCTCAAAAAATTAGCATATTTCATCCGACCAATAAAAGAAAAGTGTTTTTAATACAAAAAAGTCAACCTTCAAATAATTATGTTCAGTTATGCACTCAATACTTGGTCGGGAATCCTTTCTCAGAAATGACTGCTTCAATGCGGCGTGGCATGGAGGCAATCAGCCTGTGGCACTGCTGAGGTGTTATGGAGGCCCAGGATGCTTCGATAGCGGCCTTAAGCTCATCCACAGTGTTGGGTCTGGTGTCTCTCAACTTCCTCTTCACAATATCCCACATATTCTCTATGGGGTTCAGGTCAGGGGAGTTGGCAGGCCAATTGAGCACAGTAATACCATGGTCAGTAAACCATTTACCAGTGGTTTTGGCACTGTGAGCAGGTGCCAGGTTTTGTTGAAAAATGAAATCTTCATCTCCATAAAGCTTTTCAGCAGATGGAAGCATGAAGTGCTCCAAAATCTCCTGATAGCTAGCTGCATTGACCCTGCCTTTGATAAAACACAGTGGACCAACACCAGCAGCTGACATGGCACCCCAGACCATCACTGACTGTGGGTACTGGACACTGGACTTCAGGCATTTTGGTATTTCCTTCTCCCCAGTCTTCCTCCAGACTCTGGCACCTTGATTTCCGAATGACATGCAAAATTTGCTTTCATCCGAAAAAAGTACTTTGGACCACTGAGCAACAGTCCAGTGCTGCTTCTCTGTAGCCCAGGTCAGGCGCTTCTGCCTCTGTTTCTGGTTCAAAAGTGGCTTGACCTGGGGAATGCGGCACCTGTAGCCCATTTCCTGCACACGCCTGTGCACGGTGGCTCTGGATGTTTCTACTCCAGACTCAGTCCACTGCTTCCGCAGGTCCCCCAAGGTCTGGAATCGGCCCTTCTCCACAATCCTCCTCAGGGTCCGGTCACCTCTTCTGGTTGTGCAGCGTTTTCTGACACACTTTTTCCTTCCCACAGACTTCCCACTGAGGTGCCTTGATACAGCACTCTGGGAACAGCCTATTCGCTCAGAAATGTCTTTCTGTGTCTTACCCTCTTGCTTGAGGGTGTCAATGATGGCCTTCTGGACAGCAGTCAGGTCGGCAGTCTTACCCATGATTGCGGTTTTGAGTAATGAACCAGGCTGGGAGTTTTTAAAAGCCTCAGGAATCTTTTGAAGGTGTTTAGAGTTAATTAGTTGATTCAGATGATTAGGTTAAGAGCTCCTTTAGAGTACCTTTTCATGATATGCTAATTTTTTGAGATAGGAATTTGGGGTTTTCATGAGCTGTATGCCAAAATCATCAGTATTAAAACAACAAAAGACCTGAAATATTTCAGTTGGTGTGCAATGAATCTAAAATATATGAAAGTTCAATTATTATCATTACATTATGGAAAATAATCAACTTTATCACAAAATGCTAACAGCTTATTTTTTTAGGTGGTAGCACTGGTGCTAGCAAGCAAAAAAATTCAGTAGCACAAAAATAAATTTGGTAGCACACAAAGTATGATCAAAAACTTGCATAACCTTAACCCTTACATTTCGCTCTAATTACCTTTGAGCATGTCATCTTGGTCTTATTTGAGATTCTCAATTAATATTATATCCTAGTGTGTGCAGTAATAATTATGGAAAAATGAATAGGGGTGCACTGATTGCAATTTAGACAAAAGAATCTAACCTGCCAATTGCAATTTTTTGCTGATTCAGAATTATTATTATTATAATGTCCTTCTGTTAATTAAAACTAAAATTTAAAACATTAAACATAGCCTATTAAATAAATGAGTATATATATATTGGTACAATTTAGGATACATTAAATAGGTTGTTGTGAATGTGTTGGGAGTAGCTTTTCAGTGGCTTATTTAAAACTTTGTTTAAATAGACTAGGCTACTGTTGACTGCTCGCTGCAACTGAAGGAGTTGCCTTTCAAGCTAGAAACAGCGATAACTTCCTGTTCCTACCGGCTTCAAAATAAAAGTCAACTCACGTTTGGCTAGTAACAGGCTTTTAATGTGAAGGCGCACAGGAAATGTTCTGTTTGTACATGGCTAACTTAACTGCGGTAATGTGCCGTCTCCTTCCGGTAATTACCGTTGGTGAAGTTTTTATACCTAGAATCGCAGCACAGCACAGATCCCGAGGACACATATCTTTCACCAGCCAAATTTGAGGGTGGACTCAATAACTTACTAGCCTAAGACTACATTTACCCCCATTTGGAGTGTTAATGTAGAGCCCTCGAAGCAGTGTTGTGCAGCGCTCTTCTGTGTTTCAAAGACAGCCTCTCCTCATTATCAACCTGTCGCACAAGGCAAGGCAAGGCAAGTTTATTTATATAGCACAATTCAGACACAAGGCCACTGAAAGTGCTTTACAGGGGCAAGATTAGAATACATAAAACATTTAAAAGCAAATAAAAGAAGCAAAAAAATAAATAAAAATGAAAACTCGATTTAAAAACATTTAAAAGCAAATAAAATGAAAATTGCAGGTTAAAATGGAAACAAAAAAGTCTTCAGACTCGATTTAAAAGAACTGAGGGTTGCAGCAGACCTCAAGTTCTCTGGGAGTTTGTTCCAGAGATTTGGTGCATAATAACTAAAAGCTGCTTCTCCTTGTTTAGTCCTAACTCTGGGGACTGTAGACCTGTCCCAGACGACCTAAGGGCTGTGGACGGTTCATAACGTATCAGCATATCAGTAATGTATTTTGGCCCTAAACCATTTAGTGCTTTATAAACCAACATCAGTATTTTGAAATCAATTCTTTGAGTGACTGGAAGCCAGTGTAAAGACCTCAGAACTGGGGTAATGTGATCTACTTTTTTGGTCCTAGTGAGGACTCGGGCAGCAGCGTTCTGAATTAGCTGAAGCTGTCTGATAGATTTTTTTGGAAGGCCAGCAAGGACACTGTTACAGTAGTCAAGTCTACTAAAGATAAATGCATGGACAAGTTTTTCTAAATCTTGCTGAGACATAAGCCCTTTAATTCTTGATATGTTTTTTAGGTGGTAGTAGGCTGATTTATTAATTGATTTTATGTGTTTCTTGAAATTCAAGTCGGAGTCTATAACAACACCAAGATTTCTGGCTTGGGGTGTGGTTTCTAACATAATGGATGTGAGCTGTGCGCTGACTTTTAATTGTTCATCTTTGGCACCAAAGACAATTACTTCAGTTTTATCGTTGTTTAATTGAAGGAAATTTTGGCACATCCAATCATTGATTTGTTCAATGCACTTACTCAGTGCCTGTATCGGACTGTAGTCTCCTGGTGATATGGTTATGTAAATTTGCGTGTCGTCTGCATAATTATGGTAGCATACTTTGTTCTTATTCATAATCTGAGCTAGTGGGAGCATGTAGATGTTAAATAGAAGAGGGCCAAGAATGGAACCTTGGGGGACCCCGCATTCAATATTTGTCCGCTCAGATGTGAAATTGCCTATTGACACATAGTAGTCTCTGTCCTTTAAGTAGGATTCAAACCAGCTTAGTACAGTTCCAGAAAGTCCAACCCAGTTTGCTAGTCGATCTAGTAATATGCTGTGGTCAACTGTGTCAAAAGCGGCACTGAGATCCAGTAAAACTAAGACAGAACTTTTGCCACTGTCTGTGTTTAAGTGGATGTCATTGAGGACCTTAACCAGAGCAGTCTCAGTGCTGTGGTGTTGTCGAAATCCTGACTGGAAGACATCAAAGCAGTTATTCATTGCTAAGTAGTTATTTAGCTGTTGATAAACAGCTTTTTCAATGATTTTACTTAAAAATGGTAGGTTAGATATGGGCCTATAATTTTTCATGAGTGATGCATCTAGATTGTTCTTTTTTAGGAGTGGCTTGATGACTGCTGTTTTCAGGGACAAGTGCGAATGGATTTGTATTCATCATCTCACGTGATCAATTTCAGTAGCAAATGCGATCAAAACTGTCGCACTGTACAGCCCTGGCTAATTATATGAGAAGGACCTGTATATATGTGTGTTCTCTCACTCACAACAAACTTCTCCTCCTTCACAACAGATAAAAACTGTTTCTGTAAACCTGTATATCAACACACACACACGCATGCCGTACCGCTTTCATGTTAAAGGTGCACTATGTAACTTTTAGTGTGTCAGAGAAGTAAACATTTTCTAAGGTATATTCTCATAACTGAATATACAAACTTTCCTCACAGGAAAATGTGATCCCTGGAACACTGTTTGAAGTTAGAAAGCTTCCTGAAAAGTTACTGTTTCACTGTTATATACTGCATATGTATAATGTAGACTCTGACTTGCAAAAAGTAACACATGGGGTCCCACAGGGCTCTGTGCTGGGTCCTAAACTATTTATTATGTACATTAATGATTTATGTGACGTCTCGAAATTACTAAAGTGTGTTTTGTTTGCGGATGACACCAGTTTGCACTGCTCTGGAAAAGACCTTGAGCAGCTCCTGGATGCAGTGGAAAACGAATTAACAATTCTAAAGAAGTGGTTTGACATTAATAAGCTGTCTTTGAACCTAAAAAAAACAAAATTTATTATCTTTGGCAATAAGAAAATTAATGAACAGGCTAAACTTATGATTAATGATGTTGAAATTGAGCGTGTAAATGAAAATATTTTTTTGGGAACCATAATCGATAATAAACTTAACTGGAAACCACAGATAAATAATATAAAATCAAAAATATCAAAAACCATTGCAATATTGTATAAAATGAAAAATATTTTAAATCAGAACTCACTATATATATTGTATTGCTCCCTCATTCTTCCTTACATCACTTACTGTGTTGAGGTATGGGGTAACGCATATAAAACAAACATCAACCACATTTTCTTACTGCAGAAAAAAGCCATAAGAATTGTAAATCATGCTAACTATTATGCATCAACAAATCCTCTTTTCATTAAACTCCACGTCTTGAAATTAGAAGATCTAGCTGTCCTCAGAACGGCAGTTGTAATGTACAAGGCACATCACAGAACACTTCCGCACTGCATCCAGGAGATGTTTGGGGCTAGAGATGGTCACTACCAATTAAGAGGCGCACATATGTTTAGAAGTGCAGGGGCAAGAACGGACACTAAGAGTAGGTGCATTTCCGTTAAAGGTATCAACCTATGGAACCAATTGGACTGTGAACTAAAAACGTGCAACTCTATTAAAAAATTCAAAAGGAATTTCAAAACCAAGGTAATAGAAAGATATAAAGCGTCATTATGACTTTGTTTTTGCTTTGTTTTAGTTTTCTTGTTGTTTTTCTTTTTTTCGAATTATTATATTGTATTATGTGTTGTGTTATATTATGTTATCTTATCTTATGTTGTATTCATGGTAAATAATGTTTATAGTATATTATATTCATATTTATGGTATATTTATAATATTGTGTCATCTTATGTTAGATTGTATTATGTTATATTGTATCTTATTATATTATATTATGTTCTGTTATGTTATGCTATGTTGTGTAAGTGTAGAAAATGATATATTCTAGAGGTTAAAATATGAATATATATATTATGTTTTTAGTGTATTATATTTATAGTATTATATTATATTATGTTATATTGTATTATGTCATATTGTATCTTGTTGTATTGTATTATATTATATTATGTATTTGCAGAGAGTTATATATTTGTAAACGTTAAAAAAAAATATATATATATATATATATAGTATATATACAGTATATCTATTTTTCTTTTATATATATAATTAATAATGGTAAATGAAGGTGTTAATAATGAACTTACTATTATTGTAAAAAGGGTCGGCATAATAAGCCTCGGCTTCAGCCTAGACCTTTTCGGCCATTATTTTTTTTTATTTTTTTATTTTTTTATTGATCGCATGTGATGTGCTTTGATGGACCGAAATAAATATTTTTACTACTACTACTTACTACTGTTGTTGTTTACAGCAGCAGGGCCCACAGTTTGGTTTACAAACATATTCTAGTCTTACGTTTGGTTCCAGGTTCCTCAAAATAATTTGATTTATGATGATGGAATTATTCTATACTAAGAATTACATGTAGAGAAAATATGTTTAGCAAACTAACTGCAGGCTCTGTGAACGTAAACAAATCCCCTCCTCTGAAACTACACACTGCACCTTTAAATACACTGTTTACATACTGAGGAAAACACACAGACACAGAAAAAAATCAAACATTTCTGAAACATTCGCTAGTAACGGAGCGCTGAGCCGGTCGCAAAATACACACTATACTTTTATATTCATCATGTCGCTCAACATCGCATGAGAACATTTGGAAGAGAAAATGAATTAAGATTTTTAACTTGTTTTCCTCTGTCGTCTGCAGAACACACACACACACACACACACACACACACACACACACACACACACACACACACACACACAGACAGAATGTCGTCTGCAGAAATGATTTTTTCCTGTGCATCTACAGTATATCTTTTAATTGCATTCAAGGTTGAATAATGACTGTTGTTGATTATTCAAACTAATTGAAAAGTTAACTGTAAATTAAAAATATAAATTGGTTTTAGAATGACACTAAATACCAGACAGAGGAGAACAAACTAAACTTAATATTTTAATTAATTTTCTCTTTCAAAGTTTCTGACACACGTTGTCATCAAATACAGAGTTAAAGGTGCAGTCAGTGATTCTGGAGAACGCTTGTTGTCAAAATCATTGAGTATCTCCTCATGATCTGCTACCTGTCTGTACATCAAATACACACTTTAAGGTGGAGTGTACTGTTTTCCAGAGAACGTTTGTTGATATTTTAACTAACCTAGGCGTTATTTGACGCACGAGACACTGTGTAAACATGCCCAATTACAGAGCCTAGGCTGTGTATTAACACAGCACACACACACACACACAGTACAGACAGGTAGTGGATCATGAGATATTCACTGATTTTGACAGAAAGTGATTTTGACAACAAGCGTTCTCCAGAATCACTGACTCCACCTTTAACATTGTGAAAACCTTCTGGTTCATTGTTCCACATTTGGACAAATCTTGACATTGGGTTTACTCTTCATATTCTTGGATGAATGAGGGTCAACCACAGAATCTTTATATCCTTATTGATAGGAGGAAACTTATCTGAAAACAGGGCTCTGCATTTATTACACAACACATTCACAGATCAAATGTTAAGAGATACAAACCTAATATATTCAGTCAACTACATGTTATATTGTGTTGACTGTATTCATGTAACCTAACATTAATAATGTCATATGCACATTAACAATTACAGCAGCAGTCATTGGCAAAGACATTCTTAAGTCCCAGGCTCCTCTCAACAATGTGATATAGAAGAAGAAAACGTGAAGAGAGCAACACCTGAGACACAAATAAACCCAACAGTAGAGCAAGCACACAGTGCAGATTAAAGTGTAGAGTTAAGATGCATCTTATAAGTAAATTGAGAATGCAAAATGAAATGAACTAAGTGTAGACTAAATAGAATACTGTGTGTGGAAACAGCAATACAAATAACTAGTGAAATAGGATACTGTTCATGTAATAGAATAATGTTCTATAGGGAGAGGGCAGTGTGGAGGGTGAGGGGATGGTGTCGTCTGTGGACCTGTTTGCCCTGTATGCAAACTGTGATAGATAGATAGATAGATAGATAGATAGATAGATAGATAGATAGATAGATAGATAGATAGATAGATAGATAGATAGATAGATAGATAGATAGATAGATAGATAGATAGATAGATAGATAGATAGATAGATAGATAGATAGATAGATAGATAGATAGATAGATAGATAGGCCTGTATGCAAACTACAGGGAATCCAGTGAGTCATCATTGTTTGCTGATGCCTTAATAACTCTGATAATAAAATGCATGTGAAATACAGATGTGTTTGTTGTATCTGTTCCACAGAAACAAAGCTGAAATGTATTTGATTTATTCAGTCCAGTATTTAATAAAATGACAAAACAGCTCAAAACTTTAAGCAGTATAAGAATCTGGAGATAACATGATATAATGTTCAATTCAAACATTCAAAAATACTTCAAGCTGAAAACAAAGAAACTATATTCATAAAGAAGTTGCTCAAAGTGAATATGGTTTAGGATGGGTGACTCATTCTGCCCATTAAAGGATTATTTCACACTTTTAAAACATGTTTCATGTATTTCTTTAAATATTTCAACTAACAAAATGATTACAATTTCTAAATATTCAACATTATGAGTTTTCACTTTCGCTCCCTATCATACTTCTTCAGCTGAATCATATACATTCAAACTAGCAATGCAGTTTAGCTCCAAGCCAATTAAAGGACTCTTTCAGTTTTTCAGATAGTTTATACTCCTAATAATTCATAATTCATTTTCTAAATAAAACAGTTCATTATAATAAACATATGCATTATTGAATACAACTTTAAATTGATTCAAAATAACAAAGAAAATAAATGGTTTCAAACAATAAAAAGACAACTGCATACAGTCGTTAAAACATTTCAAAAACTACATAACTAATATAACATTTGACAAGAAAGACCTCAACAAAATGTAAAATAGGATGGGATCAGATAAGCTCTTGGAAATGAGTGTCTACAACAGAATATTTTTATACTTATTTCACATGAAAACAGGGCTCTGCATTTATTACATGATGTATTCACACATCATATGCTGAGAAAGAAAATCCTAGTATATTCTCTCTCCTACATGTTTTGATCTATGACAAACAGAGTAAATTATTGTTTGCTGATGCCTTAATAACTCTGATGATAACTGATAGTTTAAACACACTTGTGCCTCTTCAGGTGAGAGCTTGTGGTGAAGCTTTTCATACATTTGTCACAACAGTACGGTTTGTGTCCTGTGTGGATTCTGTCATGCTCTGAGAGATGAGACGATGAGTAGAACCGTTTGTCACAGTGTTGACATTGGTACTCTTTGACTCCAGTGTGGATACGCTCATGATATCGGTGTGAGTCGTAGGAACTGAAGACTTTCCCACATTCCTGACATGGGTAGATTTTTTCCTTTGTGTGAATGTTTCTGTGTCTATTGTAATGATCTAACCGGGTGAATCTCTGTCCACAGTCCTCACAGCTGAACGGCTTCTCTCCAGTGTGAATACGTTGGTGGACTTTGAGGGTTCCTGATCGAGTGAAGGTTTCCCCACACTGGTCACAGCTGTACGACTTCTCATCAGTGTGAATACGTTGGTGGGCTTTGAGGTGTCCTGATGTACTGAAGGTGTTCCCACACA
Organism: Hyperoplus immaculatus; assembly: GCA_949357725.1. Lineage (NCBI taxonomy): Eukaryota > Metazoa > Chordata > Actinopteri > Uranoscopiformes > Ammodytidae > Hyperoplus > Hyperoplus immaculatus. The sequence continues at coordinate 125,591 of CASHTC010001415.1, forward strand.
GGTCACAGCTGAACGGCTTCTCTCCAGTGTGAATACGTTGGTGGCATTTGAGGGATCCTAATTGAGCGAAGGTTTTGCCACACTGGTCACAGCTGTACGGCTTCTCTCCAGTGTGGATTCTCTGATGAGTCGTTAAGGCCGACCTCCACATGAACTCTTTCTTACACTGTTGACAGCGGTGAGGTTTAGGTTTCTTTGTTCCTTTTTGTTTCTGTAGCGACAGACAGACAGAAATACAAAGACAGAGTATGAGTGAGGCAGAGATGTGCAGTCAGGGTCGGCAGTAGGGATGGGAATCGTTAGGATTTTACAACAAATTAAAAGAAGACAAGGTAAAAAATAGATAATAGTTTGCTAGTAGGATATCTCAAATCCCTGCAGAGAGTCCGGTCAGAACTCTGGTGGTGGCAATAAAGGTGGTTCCAGAAGATGGGCGTTTTAAGGGGTTTATTGAAGCACGTGGTGATACATTAATACCGGTGAACTTGTGATCTAATTCGTATGGTAATTTGTGGTTTCTGTAAATATAAACAGAAGATAACATGTCCATAATGAGAAACTAATTCTGTACAATCAACTCAAATATAGCTTACTTGCAACTTAACATTAATAACATAATGGTCATTTATAGAGAGTGCAAATATCTTATGATATGTATAATTAACATAGGCTACCAACAGCAATCACGCTAACATTCTCTTAGCTTTCACTTTCATAACTAATAAAGTCAACACTGAAACAAGGGGAAATCACTTACAGCTTCATGCACGCACAAATCCCAACCGAACAAGCTGGTTAATACTAAACTGTGCATTTAAGCCTTAAACTAAATAGTTCTTGGTGAGCTAGTGGCGGCCGTGCCGAGCACAAGTCAGTCTTCTCCGTCTGATTTCTCGAGCAGAGTCACGAGACATGTCCGAGCGCGCCCTGCTGGCCAGTAGTTTTCCGCTCACTGTCATGGCGTCTTAAAGTGACAGTAGGCCTTTTAAACACAAGGACTTTAATACTCAAAGACATTGGAGACACAGGTCACACACATTAGGGTGGGGCCAGTCATCACACAGAAGGGACACTGACAGGACAAGACAATGTTTACCAAAATAAAACAGGAAACGGGGAAATATGAAAAGATGACACCAGAAAATAGGGAGCTTGACAAGTCTTGACAATTGCCAACAGACATACATAGATATCTATCAATAACAGAAGTATCAAGAATCATTTTGATTCTTCTCTCCATTAGAAATGATATCATGATATTAAAAGACTCAACAGTTACATTATAACTTTGTCAAGTTAAATTGTTAATCCCACTCCCTGCTTCCCCACTATGCAGATGCTTTGCAGCTTTCTCTAACCTCAAACCTGTTGAACCCTTTGTAGATTCAACATTTCTCAGTATTTAAAACTTCCTCAACACTTCCAGTTCGGTGCAGCAAAACAAAAAGGGGGCAGTCGTTGCTGAAGGCATAAGCTGACTTGTTAGTCTCCACATGAGTCCCCTGACTGCAAAAGAACAACAGACGTTTTAGTCACCACATCTAAAAGCTTTCACACACTCACCTCAACATCTCTAAACATCTGAGGGGTATAGTACAAAGCAAACTCAACAGAGCCTGGCTCTCTTTTCTTGATCTGGTTCAACATGATCTAAACCCTCGCTCAGAGCTGACTGGTATCACAAAGGCAGTTATCAACTTCTTATGTTGAACGAGGGTTTCAGTCTCTGTTGGCATTCCCCATTAAAGGGGGCTTGACTCGGCTTCTGCATAAAGTACTGATCCTGTGCCGCTAACTTTACACAAACGGACTGACTGTGAGCAGCTGACATAAAGAAAGAAATGAGTTGCTTACTTCACTCACTCAAGAGGAAGAGTTTGTCAGTCTGAATTATCACAGAACAGCAGACAGAGCTGAAAGCAAAACTGTTGGCCCCCATAAAAACAAAAATTCACTTTCACTCCCTCTGCTCCGCGACTCTTCAAATCCATGTATTCTGTTAATTCCACCATGAACAGTCGCCTGAAACCAAAGATGCATATCTTGCACTTCTTCATCCCAAAATAATGCAACACTTTCCTATCATTCTTCCACTCCAAAATGGAAATCACACACACAGCAATCTAACAAACTCCTTCTCCATCTTCCCCCAACCTGGAACCTGGAACAGTGTTTCCTCCTTTCACCCATAAAAGCTTCTGACCTTTCTAAAATTCTCTCTAGCATTAAACTCTCAACATTCAAAGTTGATTATTTGTCATATGAATGAATGAATGAATGAATGAATGATTTTATTTGACCATTTTGATATAAAAACATGAACAGCATTCTGTCACACATTAAAATACATAAAATAGCCAGGGAGGGATAGACACAAAAAAGCCCGAAGGCTTATTTCCATTGTGGTCCCTGTACACAAAACATACACAAAATATACACATACATAAAAATCACACACACAACAATGACCCCCACTAAGGCAAGCCTAATTATGCATAAGCCATTTTTTTAGGGCCTTTTTAAAATTGCCCAAACTCCCGACCACCTTGAGTGCTCCCGGTAACCTGTTCCACAGTGCAGCACCCGTATAAAAAAAGGAATCCTTTCCCATGTTGGTCCTCACCCTTGGTGGTACAAAATCAGTGGTGCTCCCCCTAGTGGCATGTGTGTGAACTTCACTTACACGATTAAAATAGTTTCTAAAATATTTGGGAACATCCCCATTTAAAATCTTATATACCATACACAGTTTAATCTGAGATACCCGATCAACAACTTTCAACCAACCCAACCTCTCAAAGTGGGAAGACTCCAGATGAGTTCTCACGGGGAGGTCAAAGATAAGCCTAACCAACTTATTCTGCGAGGTCTGAAGCCTATGTTTCAAATGCACCGTGACGCCACTGTACCATGAGCCACATGCATAGTCATAATAAGGCTGAATTAAAGCTCCTGCTAAAATTAACATTGTTCTTTGATCCAGAAACTTTGAAATTCTGGCCAAAAAACGGATATGTGCAAGACATGATTGAGTCTCAAGCCACCAATGCAATGTAACATTTAGAAAATGTATAAGAGAAACACACAAGTGAAGAGAGCAACCTGTGACCTAAATAAACACACAGTAGTGCAAAGACATGCAGACGTACACATGTGGAGTGTAGAGTATAATGTAGCTGACTGAAATGCTCTGTAGCTGGACACAAACTCCCCTCTCCCAACCCCACATCCCTGTTAAAATCAATAATGTTTTGCCATAATCGAGCAGCCCTAGTATGTAGTCCTAAATTGATTGAGTTTCAGCAGAAATATTTTTATAATCAGTTTTATTTATGTAGCCCGATATCGCAGCCAGACAGTAATGTGCGTCAGTGTGCTTACGATCTGTACAGACAGTAATACGACACCCTTTGTCCTTAGACCCAGGAGGCTGAGGAACAACTCCCCCATAAAGAAACACTTTAACAGGTAAAAACAGAAGAAACTTCATAATAACACCATAGTAACATAAAGAGTATAGTCACCGTTTGTGGAGAACTCATGCTTCTTCCTCGGTGGCAGCAGGTAGTAACCAGAGACGGTGTTTGTGTGTCGAGCTCACAGACGTTTGGTCAGACCACAGACCTATAAAGAAAAGGTGACAATGATTAGCTAATGTAAGCTAAACCAACTAGTGTGCTAGCGCTGTTTGATAGCATGTGCTGCTAGGTAGTGAACAACGTTCTTAAATCAACCATCAACATCATTCAGTGATCAGCAGTGTTGCAGGGGGAACAAACCTTTAACATTACAGAATCAACTACAGAGGCTACTACCAACAGCAACACTCACTCACTGCAAAGGAGGATTCTCTAGTCCATTGTGACAGCCAGTGCTGCTGAATCCACTTCTGTAAATGTTGACAGAGAAGAGCCCTATCAGCCATTCCCCATAAAGAATTTGAAATAAACAAGTTACTTTTACTTAGCAGTCTGGGGTCACGTATCTTGGGCTTGTTTTTCTAAAGTGCAGTTGTTTATTTGTGCTTTGAGTGAGCTCTAACTAAGTAGTTGGTTTTGATATGTTAACAAGGTAAGGAGGAAGACAATAGGCTCGTCTGAGATGAGCTGCAACACGCCTCAAAACACAAGTAGACGGTTAGTCGGGGGAGGGACCAAAAACAGGGACTTGAAATACTGCAATTGAAAAGAAACTGAAAACAACAAGAAATACTTCTAAAGTATGCAGCACAACTCAAAACAAGAAACAAGATATAACCCCATAAATCTTTTGCCAGTTCCTACATTTCATTTTAGCCTACATGATGAACACAGAAGATACTTTACTGATCAAACAAATGGGGCTTAGCAGTTCACCCTTGACTACACTAATATGATAGATAGATTACCCAAAACACTTTTAAACAGTAAGTTTCAGTCCAGCATATGTCTGCTTGTTATTTTTCATTCTTTAACTCACACTGTCGGTTATGGTTTACTGACACTGGAGCCTGTTTTAATATCCCCATGTCCACCGCAGGAACAGTGATGCAAACAGACGTTAAGTAAAGGGAAACGTTTGGACCTGAACATGGATATCTTTGATTTCCACTCACGCACAAAAGATAAAAATAAAAGACAAACCCAGAACATACAGATAAGAACCTTGGCGACACGGTTTAGTGATTACGTATGAAAGAGCAGGAGCCTTTAGTAAAAGTTCACTCCAGATATGGGCGGTGTAGCTCTGAGACTCTGCTGTGTGTAAGACAAGCTGAGGCTAATACTGTAGGCTACATGTCCTGCTGGGAGTTTGAAAGATAATAACGACCACCATCTTGTGATAGAAAACGACCTATACAACAGTACCTGTACCAGAGGCGAGTTGACGGTACAATGTAGCGGGAAAGAGCCTTAACAGTAAACAGTAAACGCGGGAGACGGCGCCATGTTTGTTTCTCTGCAGCTACACTTTAGTGAAAGTAAGACAAAGTCCGCTCATTTCACTATATTACCTTAAACTAAAACGACCTCTCAACATTCATAAACAAACTACAACAATCACGGTGAGGTTTAGAAACATTACCAACCTGATAAATAAAGATGAGACGGTGAAGAGGCTTGTGTTGTCTGCTGAATCTTCCAGTGTTGTGAGAAAAGACCGCACATGCGCAGCTCCTAACCAGATTCTTCTTCTCCTTGATATAGACTTCCGGCAGTGTAGACGTTGCAGAGCGCATTACTACCACCCAGTGGTCAAAGCGGAGACACTGCAGGTGAATGGGATATAATCATAGATAGTATATAATAGGATATAATGTTATCTTATAGATATCATGAAACTTTGCCAGTTGATTACTGACATTGGAGCTTTTCTTTTTACTATAGTATTTCCCCCAGAATGTTACAAATAGGCCTATGTAAATGCAAATTTGGTAATAGTAATTATGGGTAAATATGTATCTTTTGATAAACCAAAAATCTAGATGTTTTTTTAACAACCTATTAGTGTCTTTGAAAAAACACAGTTTTAGTTTTAAGCTTTTTTCAACCTCTTTCTAAATTTATAATGGGATCCGGATGGGACGGAATATTCAGAGGCAGAGTGGGGGAACCAACTGTTACAGTGTAGAACTGGTGTAAAAATACACCAAAACCTTCCACATAACTGCCTCTCACTCCCACAAATTAAACCCTACGCGGATCATTTTTACATCAAAATGTAGGACATATTCTGCCGGTCGCATAGATGTGACTACTGAAGCAATCAGACCTACACAATGGGCTTCCAAGCTAAATGGTGTCCAACCAACTGCCGCCTTGATAACTGAGACATGACATTTCTGGAGAAAGGCAGACTGTACCACACCTTTAAAATGCTCTGGTTCTCATATTCTTCACATTACAGACATCATCTTCACACTGTGTCTTCATCAGATTCTTCTGGTTCTAACAATAAAATAATTTTGTCAGTTAGACTCACGGTCCGTCAGTTAGAGGCAGCGGTTTGAGGTGAGGTTTTGGATGAAATGACCTCTCTGAGGCCTCTAAAAGGTGGGATTTCTGCCTGATCACAGACCCTCAATAAGATATACACTCACCTTGGTGACTCACTCTACCCATTAAAGGGCAATTTCACTTTTTTTTCTTGATTATTTTTTTATTTTTTCCGCTTTATTAGACAGTTCGGAGAGGCACAGTTGAAATGGGGCAAACACTCTGGTCTTTGAAGGCCTATTTCACACATCATTTTTTTTCATGTCTTTCAATTATAATTTTATCTAGACATTTTTAAATATTCAACATCATTCCTATAAGAGTTAAACAATTCACTACTGTTCTTACTTAAGACTGTTTCTTACTTTTCCACATCTTCATACTCCTTTAGCTGATTCACATACATTCAAGCCATCAAGGTAGTTTAGCTCCAAGTCTACTCAATTACTATTTCATAGTTTTAAGATTTTTATCCATGTCTTTCAACTTCTTCATAATTTCAGCAAGAAATGTTATTCAAACCTCTATATATTCAACTTTTCAACTCCTTTTAAACTTATTTTACACAATTATGACCTTTATAAACTTCAACAACTTTATAAACCTTTATAGACCTTTTTCAAATCTTCATACTCAGCTATCCAGTTTAGCGTAAGCTGTTTCAGCATTCACACGCATTTTCAGCAGGAAATGCATTTTCTAAAGTTTTTGGAGAAAACATTTGGGATTTTTCATTCCATAAATGAAAAATTATTTCCAGGGCCTACAGTTCTTATTAACATCAACATAAATATTTTCCCAGGCTCCTCTCAACAATGTGATATAGAAGAAGAAAACGTGAAGAGAGCAACACCTGAGACACAAATAAACGCAACAGTAGAGCAAGGACACAGTGCAGATTAAAGTGTAGAGTTAAGATGCATCTTATAAGTACATTGAGAATGCAAAATGAAATTAACTAAGTGTAGACTAAATAGAATACTGTGGGTGGAAACAGCAATACAAATAACTAGTGAAATAGGATACTGTTCACGTAATAGAATAATGTTCTATAGGGAGAGGGCAGTGTGGAGGGTGAGGCGATGGTGTCGTCTATGGACCTGTTTGCCCTGTATGTAAACTGAGATAGATAGATAGATAGATAGATAGATAGATAGATAGATAGATAGATAGATAGATAGATAGATAGATAGATAGATAGATAGATAGATAGGCCTGTATGCAAACTGCAGGGGATCCAGTGAGTCATCATTGTTTGCTGATGCCTTAATAACTCTGATAATAAAATGCATGTGAAATACAGATGTGTCTGTTGTATCTGTTCCACAGAAACAAAGCTGAAATGTATTTGATTTATTCAGTCCAATATTTAATAAAATGCCAAAACAGCTCAAAAACTTTAAGCAGTATAAGAATCTGGAGATAACATGATATAATGTTCAATTCAAACATTCAAAAATACTTCAAGCTGAAAACAAAGAAACTATATTCATAAACAAGTTGCTCAAAGTGAATATGGTTAAGGATGGGTGACTCATTCTGCCCATTAAAGGATTATTTCACACTTTTTAAAACAATTTTCACGTCTTTCTTTAAATATTTCAACTAACAAAATGATTACAATTTCTAAATATTCAACATTATGAGTTTTCACTTTCGCTGCCTATCATACTTCTTCAGCTGAATCATATACATTCAAACTAGCAATGCAGTTTAGCTACAAGCCAATTAAAGGACTCTTTCAGTTTTTCAGATAGTTCATACTCCTAATAATTCATAATTAATTTTCTAAATAAAACAGTTCATTAGAATAAACATATGTCTACAACAGAATATTTTTATACTTATTTCAAATGAAAACAGGGCTCTGCATTTATTACATGATATATTCACACATCATATGCTGAGAAAGAAAATCCTAGTATATTCTCTCTCCTACATGTTTTGATCTATGACAAACAGAGTAAATTATTGTTTGCTGATGCCTTAATAACTCTGATAATAACTGATAGTTTAAACACACTTGTGCGTCTTCAGGGTGGAGTTTGAGGTGAAGCTTTTCATACATTTGTCACAACAGTACGGTTTGTGTCCTGTGTGGATTATCTCATGCCGTGAGAGATTAGATGATGAGTAGAACCGTTTGTCACAGTGTTGACATTGGTACTCTTTGAGTCCAGTGTGGATACGCTCATGTTGCCGGTGTGAGTCGTAGGAACTGAGGACTTTCCCACATTCCTGACATGGGTAGATTTTTTCCTTTGTGTGAATGTTTCTGTGTTTATCGTAAGAACCTTGATGGGTGAATCTCTGGCCACAGTCCTCACAGCTGTATGGCTTCTCTCCAGTGTGAATACGTTGGTGGACTTTGAGGTTTCCTGCTTCAGTGAAGGTTGTCCCACATTGGTCACAGCTGTACGACTTCTCTCCAGTGTGAATACGTTGGTGGCGTTTGAGGTTTCCTGATGTAGTGAAGGTTTTCCCACATTGGTCACAGCTGTACGGCTTCTCTCCAGTGTGGGTTCTCTGATGAATCATTAAGGCCGACCTCCATATGAACTCTTTCTTACACTGTTGACAGCGGTGAGGTTTAAGTTTCTTTGTTCCTTTCTGTTTCTGTAGCGACAGACAGACAGAAATACAAAGACAGAGTATGAGTGAGGCAGAGATGTGCAGTCAGGGTCGGCAGTAGGGATGGGAATCGTTAGGATTTTACAACTAATGAAAAGAAGACAAGGACTTTAATACTCAAAGACATTGGAGACACAGGTCACACACATTAGGGTGGGGCCAGTAATCACACAGAAGGGACACTGACAGGACAAGACAATGTTTACCAAAATAAAACAGGAAACGGGGAAATATGAAAGATGACACCAGAAAATAGGGAGCTTGACAAGTCTTGACAATTGCCAGCAGACATAAATAGATATCTATCAATAACAGAAGTATCAAGAATCATTTTTATTCTTCTCTCCATTAGAAATGATATCATGATATTAAAAGACTCAACAGTTACATTATAACTTTGTCAAGTTAAATTGTTAATCCCACTCCCTGTTTCCCCACTATGCAGATGCTTTGCAGACAGTAATACGACACCCTTTGTCCTTAGACCCAGGAGGCTGAGGAACAACTCCCCCATAAAGAAACACTTTAACAGGTAAAAACAGAAGAAACTTCATAATAACACTATAGTAACATAAAGTGTATAGTCACCGTTTGTGGAGAACTCATGCTTCTTCCTCGGTGGCAGCAGATAGTAACCAGAGACGGTGTTTGTGTGTCGAGCTCACAGACGTTTGGTCAGACCACAGACCTGTAAAGAAAAGGTGACAATGATTAGCTAATGTAAGCTAAACCAGCTAGTGTGCTAGCGCTGTTTGATAGCATGTGCTGCTAGGTAGTGAGCAACGTTCTTAAATCAACCATCAACATCATTCAGTGATCAGCAGTGTTACAGGGTGTAACAGTCAGTTTGATAACATGTAGCGCCACTAGGTGTCGCCTCCTTTTGTTTTCTGTCTGCTTGTATATCAGTACGCTGAGCAGTATTTCTTGCCCTGTGAATATAATGGCTATCTATCTACGGACTAGTGATGTATTACCAAACGTTATGTTTAGTTAGGTTGCTTCTTCTGCTGTGTCCGGCTGAGGACAGCCGTATTATAAACAGGGGGAATATGTAACAGTCAGTTTTATACATGTAGCGCCACCTCTGTTTGTTGTGGAATGTAATGTTGAACATGAAGAAGAGCGCATGTGCTTCTCCGCTCTGCTACAGTAACTATGCAGCCTAAGAGTGAAGTCTCCCTTTTATATTCTTTATTTTGTAATGAGTTGGTGTAGGCAGGAATCTGGGACTATGTTCCTGAAAGCATGTCTGCTTAATAGATATAGTGCCGTAGAGACCTGGCTTGATGTGGTCAATGTGGAATAAAAGTACAGTGAGAAGAATCCCACACGTTGCCTACCAAGTCTTCATGCTAACCGGAGCTAATGCTATCAGACCATAACTACAACCTGCACCATTCACCATACAAGGGGGAACAAACCTTTAACATTACAGAATCAACTACAGAGGCTACTACCAACAGCAACACTCACTCACTCACTGCAAAGGAGGATTCTCTAGTCCATTGTGACAGCCAGTGCTGCTGAATCCACTTTTGTAAATGTTGACAGAGAAGAGTCCTATCAGCCATTCCCCATAAAGAATTTGAAATAAACAAGTTACTTTTACTTAGCACGTCTGGGGTCGAGTATCTTGGGCTTGTTTTTCTGAAGTGCAGTTGTTTATTTGTGCTTTGAGTGAGCTCTAACTAAGTAGTTGGTTTTGATATGTTAACAAGGTAAGGAGGAAGACAATAGGCTCGTCTGACATGAGCTGCAACACGCCTCAAAACACAAGTAGACGGTTAGTCGGGGGAGGGACCAAAAACAGTGACTTGAAATACTGCAATTGAAAAGAGACTGAAAACAACAAGAAATACTTCTAAAGGAGCACAACTTAGAACAAGAAACAAGATATAACCCCATAAACCTTTTGCCAGTTCCTACATTTTATTTTAGCCTACATGATGAACACAGAAGATACTTTACTGATCAAACAAATGGGGCTTAGTAGTTCACCCTTGACTACACTAATATGATAGATAGATTAACCAAAACACTTTCAAACAGTAAGTTTCAGTCCAGCATATGTCTGCTTGTTATTTTTCATTCTTTAGCTCACACTGTCGGTTATGGTTTACTGATACTGGAGCCTGTTTTAATATCCCCATGTCCACCGCAGGAACAGTGATGCAAACAGACGTTAAGTAAAGGGAAAAGTTTGGACCTGAACATGGACATCTTTGATTTCCACTCACGCACAAAAGATAAAAATAAAAAACAAACCCAGAACATGCAGATAAGAACCTTGGCGACACGGTTTAGTGATTACGTATGAAAGAGCAGGAGCCTTTAGTAAAAGTTCACTCCAGATATGGGCGGTGTAGCTCTGAGACTGTGCTGTGTGTAAGTCAAGCTGAGGCTAATACTGTAGGCTACATGTCCTGCTGGGAGTTTGAAAGATAATAACGACCACCATCTTGTGTAGAAAACGACCTATACAACAGTACCTGTACCAGAGGCGAGTTGACGGTACAATGTAGCGGGAAAGAGCCATAACAGTAAAGCCGGGAGGCGCCGCCATGTTTGTTTCTCTGCAGCTACACTTTAGTGAAAGTAAGACAAACTCCGCTCATTCCACTATATTACCTTAAACTAAAACGATCTCTCAACATTCTTTAACAAACTACAACAATCACGGTGAGGTTTAGAAACATTACCAACCTGATAAATAAAGATGAGACGGCGAAGAGGCTTGCGTTGTCTGCTGAATCTTCCAGTGTTGTGATAAAAGACCACGCATGCGCAGACCCTAACCACATTCTTCTTCTCCTTCATATAGACTTCCGTCAGTGTAGACGCAGCTGAGCTTATTACTACCACCCAGTGGTCAAAGTCGAGACACTGCAGGTGAATGAGGTATAATGTTATCTTATAGATATCATGAAACTTTGCCAGTTGATTACTGACATTGGAGCTTTTCTTTTTGCCATTGTATCTCATTGTAACAAATAGGATTATGTACATTTGGTAATATCTAACTAATTATGTATAAATGTGTTGGACAGTTCTTAACAGGATTTTAGTAGTTTTATTCTCCTGAGTAGTTTTCTTTGTTTGATGCAGGCCAATCATTTCACTCCTCTGAAACAGTTTCATCTTTTTCCCAAACCACAGCATATGTCTTCTGACATGGTGGTTTAAGAAATAAGAAGCTATTCACTGCATCAGTTAGGGTTACATAACTTTTTGCCAACTGAAACATATTAATCACTGCAGTTTCTGACCGATAGAGGGCTCTTTCCCATGTGCCTAGTAAAATCCAGGTGGGGACTGTTTTTTTCAAGAGTACCTATTTGCAGACCCATGGGGAAAGTGGAGCTCCACCGGAAGCCACGCCCCAAACTCATTTCATTGGTCAGAATTGTAACCTACTCTGAATTTGTTGTCTTCTTTTTGTTTTACTGCCGGAGTTCACCTAGCGGTGAATAATAATACACAGTTTCCACCGGTTATGGTGCTAGTACACAGTAAAATAAGTCAGTTTGTTAAGGGTCCCACGTGGCCAGGACGGTGGTAAAATGTAGATGTTGAGGTAGAAGATGAATGAAGCAACGAAGCTTTGTGTACATCTTCTAAAATCCGTCTCTTTAATTCACAATTATCACACTAGGTCAATCACATACAAATATAAACTCTTATAAATAAAACAAAAAAGTGCCACCACATTAAAATAAACAGCTCATTTTAAAAAGCGGGGTGAAAGGCATTAACGTCTGACACATAAGATGACAGTTTCCATTCTAGATCCTGATTGATTTATTACCAGATCCCTTGTCCTCTAGTGATCACAGGTTTAATTATTATATCATTTCTATATTCATATTAGGCTATTGAACAAGGCTCGTCTGTGACTTTGTGATCACGCAAGTGAACAGTAACAATCGTGTGCAGCCGCAGAATTACATTTCAACCAGACATAAAAAGCCTATGTTCATATAAGGCTATTTAACGAGGCTCGTCTGTGACTTTGTGATCACGCAAGTGAACAGTAACGATCGCGTGCAGCCGCAGAATGAGATAGGCTACAATACAATAGGTTTATTAATCCGAACAGAGTTAGCATTAGCCTGCACTGCTGCAACAAGGCTCCAACTGACACTACGTAAAGGCTATTTACAGCTTCGTTTAAGAGGAAAAGACAAGCATTTGTTTCCAGGACTTCTAAGATAAAAGTTCAACTTTTTGTATTTCATTTATAAGAGTTGATATTTGTATGTGATTGACCTACTTGTGATAATTGTGAATTAAAGAGACGGATTTCGGAAGATGTACCCAAAGCTTCGTTGCTTCATTCATCTTCTACCTCAACATCTACATTTTACCACCGTCCTGGCCACGTGGGACCCTTAACAAACTGACGTATTTTACTGTGTACTAGCATCATAACCAGTGGAAACTGTGTATTATTATTCACCGCTAGGTGAACTCCGGCAGTAAAACAAAAAGAAGACAACAAATTCAGAGTAGGTTACAATTCTGACCAATGAAATGAGTTCGGGGCGTGGCTTCCGACAGTGCATGGCGCGTCATAATCTGAGGCCACGCCCATCGTGGGGGAAAACAATACACAGCGCTCCATCCACTTTATATTGAATGACACCCGTATTCGGCAAACAAACTTAACAAAAACGTAATACGACATGCCTTTCACAAATACACGTTACTTTCTTTAAAGCCACGACTCTTGTCTGTCTATACGAGCTGTTTTGGTGAAAAAGTATTGAGTAATTTTCAATTTCGAGACAAAACTCTTAACTAATGTATGCTGAATGCTAGGCTAATGTTAGCCTTCTGCTGTAGGCTAACCCTCACGGACGGGAAAAAACACCTCAATATTGAAAATTACTCAATACTTTTTCACAAAAACAGCTCGTATGGACAGACAAGAGTCGTAAGTAACGGTTTTTTGTTAAATGGATGTTCGATTACGTTTTAATTAAGTTTGTTTGCAGAAGACAGGTCTCCTTCAATACAAAGTGAATGGAACGGTTTTCAACGGTTTCCCCCACGATGGGTCCGACCCGGTCCGACCGGACAAAAACACCTCAATATTGAAAACTACTCAATTATGTTTCACAAAAACAGCTCATATAGACAAACAAGAGTCGTGGCTTTCAAGAAAGTAACGTTTTTTTCTTAAATGGAAGTTTGATTAAATTTTAATTAAGTTTGTTTGCAGAAGACAGGTCTCCTTCAATACAAAGTGGATGGAGCGCTGTTCAATGTTTTCCCCCACGATGGGCGTGGCCATGGGCGTGGCCTATTTCATGCACTGTCTCTATGGGTCTGCAAATAGGTGCCTCTCGTTTTTTTGGCGAGGCAGTTTATAAATCTGAAATGCTGTGCTCTGTCCTGCAGTCTGCGGGTTGTCCTGTAGATGGCAGCATCTCTCTGCTGAGATCAACACAGCTGGAGGAAGAACACACATCTTATAGTGGAGTCTGTGGCTGTGTTCAAAAAGCCATACTACGTTCTTCTCATACTAACATCCTACTCATACTAACATCCTTCACATACTAACATCCTACTCATACTAACATCCTACTCATACTAACGTCCTACTCACACTAACGTCCTACTCATACTAACATCCTACCCATACTAACGTTCTTCTCATACTAACATCCTACTCATACTAACATCCTACTCATACTAACGTCCTACTCATACTAAAAGCCATACTAACGTTCTTCTCATACTAACATCCTACTCATACTAACGTCCTACTCATACTAAAAGCCATACTAACGTTCTTCTCATACTAACATCCTCCTCATACTAACGTCCTACTCACGCTAATGTCCTACTCATACTAATGTCCTACTCATACTAACATCCTACTCATACATATCATGGAACTGCTAAATTGGTCTCTAAATGCCATTGAATTGTGTGTTTTCTTCCTTTTTATTTTTTCTTTCGTTTATTTTTGACTTTTTATTTTCTTTTCTGTGATCAGTAAATGTGTATCTGATTTTGAATCTGATGAAAGTGGGGGCGGGACTCGATAAGCCTTAGGCTTCTTCCGTCACCCTTCAGACAACACTATTTAAGATTTATGATGTGAAAGAGATAATTGTGTATTGTGTGGGATTGTCCGAAAGAAAAATAAATAAATAAATACTAACATCCTACTCATACTAACATCCTACTCATACTAAAAGCCATACTAACGTCCTACTCACGCTAATGTCCTACTCATACTAACATCCTACTCAAACTAACATCCCTACTAACGTCCTACTCATACTAAAAGCCATACTAACGTCCTACTCATACTAACATCCCTACTAACGTCCTACTCATACTAAAAGCCATACTAACGTCCTACTCATACTAACATCCTACTCATACTAACATCCTACTCATACTAAAAGCCCTACTAACATCCTACTCATACTAACATCCTACTCATACTAACGGCTTAATCATACCAACATCCTACTCATACTAAAAGCCCTACTAACGTCCTACTCATACTAACGTCCTACTCACGCTAATGTCCTACTCATACTAACGTCCTACTCATACTAACGGCTTACTCATACTAATGTCCTACTCATACTCATTTTCACGTCATGTTGAGTATCTAATTTGACCCCATACAAGCCGTAATAAACAATTCACTAACATCTGTATGGCTGCTGGCTCCCCTGTCTCCCCGACACATG
>CASHTC010001415.1:141112-198821 GCA_949357725.1 Hyperoplus immaculatus
TCTCCAGTGTGAATACGTTGGTGGACTTTGAGGTGTCCTGATTGAGTGAAGGTTTCACTACACTGGTCACAGCTGTACGGCTTCTCACCAGTGTGAATACGTTGGTGGACTTTAAGGTGTCCTGATCGAGTGAAGGTTTTGCCACACTGGTCACAGCTGTACGGCTTCTCTCCAGTGTGAATAAGTTGGTGGACTTTGAGGCTTCCTTTTGTAGTGAAGGATGTCCCACATTGGTCACAGCTGTACGGCTTCTCTCCAGTGTGGATTCTCTGATGAATCGTTAAGGTCGACCTCAATATGAACTCTTTCTTACACTGTTGACAGCGGTGAGGTTTAGGTTTCTTTGTTCCTTTTTGTTTCTGTAGCGACAGACAGACAGAAATACAAAGACAGAGTATGAGTGAGGCAGAGATGTGCAGTCAGGGTCGGCAGTAGGGATGGGAATCGTTAGGATTTTACAACAGATGAAAAGACGACAAGGACTTTAATACTCAAAGACATTGGAGACACAGGTCACACACATTAGGGTGGGGCCAGTCATCACATAGAAGGGACACAGACAGGACAAGACAATGTTTACCAAAATAAAACAGGAAACGGGGAAGTATGAAAAGATGACACCAGAAAATAGGGAGCTTGACAAGTCTTGACAATTGCCAACAGACATAAATAGATATCTATCAATAACAGAAGTATCAAGAATCATTTTTATTCTTCTCTCCATTAGAAATGATATCATGATATTAAAAGACTCAACAGTTACATTATAACTTTGTTAAATTAAATTGTTAATCCCACTCTCTGCTTCCCCACTATGCAGATGCTTTGCAGCTTTCTCTAACCTCAAACCTGTTGAACCCTTTGTAGATTCAACATTTCTCAATATTTTCACTTCCGCAACACTTCCAGTTCGGTACAGCAAAACAAAAAGGGGGCAGTCGTTGCTGAAGGCATAAGCTGACTTGTTAGTCTCCACATGAGTCCCCTGACTGCAAAAGAACAACAGACGTTTTAGTCACCACATCTAAAAGCTTTCACACACTCACCTCAACATCTCTAAACATCTGAGGGGTATAGTACAAAGTAGGGATGGGCATTTTAAGAAATTTCATTGATCGATCATCGGGAAAATTAACGAGCAATTATCGAGCAATCGTTATCTTTTTACATATTAAAAAAATGTCAACAGAACATCCAAAATACAGCGTTTTACCATAGACTGTATACAAGAGGTTTTTACTCAAACAACAATCTATTAAGACAAGGCAACTTTTTAAAATAATAATAAAATGCGGCGCTGGTGATAGCCCGAGGCAATGAGCCAACAAGGAGCCAATGCTACGATACCTTTCAAGATTAAACACATATGCGCCTCCTAAGATGCTGCCAAGACTTCTCTAGTGAGTGCCAAGACTAAGACTGCATAAGGGCACGGCACGTTTCTCTGAGTGGTAAAGGACCTAACGCTACTTCATCTAATAAACAAAATGTGCAAATTAGTTCCCTGATGAAGGCGAAGTAGGAAAGCATAGACGCTAAAGTTAGCAGCTAATGCTAGCGGCGCTAACGTAACACGTTAAACAGGGTCGGATGTAGGCTTCAATGTACAAGTGGTACATAATTCAATTTGTTTAAGTGTTTTACTTATACAAGGTTTCACAATGCTTAATGAACTTAGTTATTTTCGACTCTAAAGCTGTCCCATGGACCTGTCAGATGCCAAACTTCCCCTTGACTTCTTCCTGTTTACGTTTTGACATTACGGCAGCTCGCAGGCTGCTGCCTGAGCCTGTTCTGTTGTCTCCTACTACTAGTTAAGTATCTCCCCCTGCTGGTAGGATGTTTAATTGCTGCCCATAAAGTCTTTGGTGCTGCCACATAGTGAAACTCATTGCTGTGCTGCCGGACTCACACTGCGCAACACAACGGCTATATGATCGATAACAATTTCACATGATCGACAATATTCTTAACGAGCAATGATCGAGCAATCGATTAATTATGCCCATCCCTAGTACAAAGCAAACTCAACAGAGCCTGGCTCTCTTTTCTTGATCTGGTTCAACATAATCTAAACCCTCGCTCAGAGCTGACCAGTATTACAAAGGCAGTTATCAACTTCTTATGTTGAACGAGGGTTTCAGTCTCTGTGGGCATTCCCCATTAAAGGGGGCTTGACTCGGCTTCTGCATAAAGTACTGATCCTGTGCCGCTAACTTTACACAAACGGACTGACTGTAAGCAGCTGACATAAAGAAAGAAATGTGTTGCTTACTTCACTCACTCAAGAGGAAGAGTTTGTCAGTCTGAATTATCACAGAACAGCAGACACAGAGCTGAAAGCTCACTATATTCACTTCCGGCTTGCTGAGGGTGAAGAGCTATTTACTGAGAGCAGCGGAGAACTCAGATTCACAGCATTAAAAATCTCTGAAAATCTCTGGAGATGTCCAAAAAAGGAAAAACCACTGATAAGGGAATGGAAGAAGACAAAGTTCTTGCGGAAGAAATTAAAAAACAGTTGGCAGACTTGAAGAAAGGAATGTTGGCAGATTTGAAGAGAGAAATACAAAGTGAGAGGGAGACGGAGCGAGCACTGTGGAAGGCTGAACTGGCTGGGATTGTTGACGAATTGATTGGGCGTTTTGATGTAAAAATCAAAGAGAAAGTTGCTGCTGGTCTGAAGCCACTAATGATCGAATTGAAGGAACTTCAAGCCGTCAATGTGAAGAAAGATCAGCTCTTGAAAGAGCTTGGAGATAAAATTGATGAACAAGAACAACAAGCAAAAAACAGAGATGTGATACTAACTGGAATGGATATTAAACCAAGGTCGTATGCAGGTGCCGGGAATGGAGAAGAAGAGGGCGATACAGGGAATGTAACAGTGGAAAAACAAGTGGCAATGTTTCTGAGAAGCAAAGCCATTAATCTGGATGTAGAGAACGTGGAGTCCTGTTTTCTTCTCCCGGAGGGGAAATTCGCCAAAAAGCGTGCTGTCGTTCTGAAATTTGTGAGTAGAAAGCATAAGATAAACCTGCTCAGTCAAGGCAAGAAGCTTAAAGGTGAACACATTGGAATGAGTGAAAATTTAACCAAGAGAAAGGCTTATTTGGCCTATCAAGCGAGAGGGTTAAAAAAATGTGGACAGGTCCAACAAACTTGGACGAGAGATGGAAGAATCTTCATCAAAATGAATGGAGCTACACCCGAAGAAGCCAAAATTGTGCAAATCAAAACGGAGGAGGATTTGGATCAATTCCGGAGGGACGAGGATTAAAGAAGGCAAAAGCATGGACTTTTTGGATTAAAGAAGGCAATAGCATGGACTTTGAACTAAAGGGATTTAAACTGGTTTGTGTCAAAATATAAGGTTTGAAATCGTAAATACAATGTGCTCTGCTATTGTTAATTATCAACTGTGTGTTCAGAACACCCGATTCAAAAATGGAAGACTTTCTCTGACTGAAGAATTTGTAAATACACTGCATGTTTTGGGACTGTAGCCGAGGTCAGCAGACACACTGACTGTTTTGAATACTTTTGCAGATGTGTTTAGGCTACTAGAGAAGAAATGGACAAGGCCATATCTGCATTGTCACAGGCAGAGAGGAAATTAGAGACCTAAAATTATCTGTGTTTTAGAATGATTCTTCTTAAAAAAAAAAAAAAAAAAAAAAAAAAAATGTTCTAACTGTAGTAGCTGTGTATCTGAATCTTATGGCAGTGGGGGCAGGACCCGATAAGCCTTTGGCTTCTCCTGCTTCCCTTCGGACGATAACACAAAGTAATATGTATGAATATGCAATGAGAAAATTATGTATTGTGTGTAATTGTCCGGAAGAATAATAATAAATAAATAAATAAATAAATAAAGCAAAACTGTTGGCCCCCATAAAAACAAAAATTGTCACTTTCACTCCCTCTGCTCCGCGACTCTTCAAATCCATGTACTCTTTCCTATCATTCTTCCACTCCAAAATGGAAATCACACACACAGCAATCTAACAAACTCCTTCTCCATCTTCCCCCAACCTGGAACAGTTTTTCCTCCTTTCACCCATAAAAGCATCTGACCTTTCTAAAATTCTCTCTAGCATTAAACTCTCAACATTCAAAGTTGATTATTTGTCATATGTGCAAGAAATGATTGAGTCTCAGGCCACCAATGCAATGTAACATTTAGAAAATGTATAAGAGAAACACACAAGTGAAGAGAGCAACCTGTGACCTAAATAAACACACAGTAGTGCAAAGACATGCAGACGTACACATTTGGAGTGTAGAGTATAATGTAGCTGACTGAAATGCTCTGTAGCTGGACACAAACTCCCCTCTCCCAACCCCACACCCCTGTTAAAATCAATAATGTTTTGCCATAATCAAGCAGCCCTAGTATGTAGTCCTAAATTGATTGAGTTTCAGCAGAAATAGTTTTATAATCAGTTGTATGTATGTAGCCCGATATCGCAGACAGACAGTAATGTGTGTCAGTGTGCTTACGATCTGTACAGACAGTAATACGACACCCTTTGTCCTTAGACCCAGGAGGCTGAGGAACAACTCCCCCATAAAGAAACACTTTAACAGGTAAAAACAGAAGAAACGTCATAATAACACCATGGAAACATAAACTGTATAGTCACCGTTTGTGGAGAACTCATGCTTCTTCCTCGGTGGCAGCAGGTAGTAACCAGAGACGGTGTTTGTGTGTCGAGCTTACAGACGTTTGGTCAGACCACAGACCTGTAAAGAAAAGGTGACAATGATTAGCTAATGTAAGCTAAACCAACTAGTGTGCTAGCTCTGTTTGATAGCATGTGCTGCTAGGTAGTGATCAACGTTCTTAAATCAACCATCAACATCATTCAGTGATCAGCAGTGTTACAGGGTGTAACAGTCAGTTTGATAACATGTAGCGCCACTAGGTGTCGCCTCCTTTTGTTTTCTGTCTGCTTGTATATCAGTACGCTGAGCAGTATTTCTTGCCCTGTGAATATAATGGCTATCTATCTACGGACTAGTGATGTATTACCAAACGTTTAGTTTAGTTAGGTTGCTTCTTCTGCTGTGTCCGGCTGAGGACAGCCGTATTATAAACAGGGGGAATATGTAACAGTCAGTTTTATACATGTAGCGCCACCTCTGTTTGTTGTGGAATGTAATGTTGAACATGAAGAAGAGCGCATGTGCTTCTCCGCTCTGCTACAGTAACTATGCAGCCTAAGAGTGAAGTCTCCGTTATATTCTTTATTTTGTAATGAGTTGGTGTAGGCAGGAATCTGGGACTATGTTCCTGAAAGCATGTGTCGGTCTGTCTGTCGGTCTGTCTGTCTGTCTGTCTGTCTGTCTGTCAGTCTGTCTGTCTGTCTGTCTGTGTAGGCAGGAATCTGGGACTATGTTCCTGAAAGCATGTCTGTTTAATAGATATAGTGCAGTAGAGACCTGGCTTGATATGGTCAATGTGGAATAAAAGTACCGTGAGAAGAATCCCACACGTTGCCTATAGGGCTGGCCCGAATTATTTGAATATTCGAATACTCGTTCGGAAAATTAGTATTCGGAGCTTAAATTAGTATTCGGAGCTTCGTTTTTTTTTTTTAATTGAGTAAATGTAATGAATGGTGTGCTTGTTGTTGTAACTGGGCGACTTGATTGTCCAGTAGGTCTCGCATTATACAATGCTGCCATCTACAGGATCCATTTGGAACGGCAGAACCACCTTTGAACTTTGACCTAGTTGGCTGCTGACCTTTTCATAGCCGGTGATACACGGTGATACACCAGCTGTATGCTACGTGACGTTACCAGAGCGAGGGATGCAAACTATAAGCGACACCAAGCAGAGAAGCGAGAGAGGTGGAGGAAGAATAGATAACTTGTTTCCATTAACTTTATAACACAACATTAGCGGGATCTTGGGAGGAAAAGTAATGCTTAGCTAAATGCTAACCTTAGCTTAGCTGTATGTTTACGTACAGCACCGCACCCATAAACTGTGACTGGCTTGCCGCAGAGCGTGAACGTCTTGGCAATACCCGGTCAATATAATGGATATAATATGGACACATAAGACAATCAATAATTCGGTACTTGTTATGGATTTATTGTACAAATTCCCTGAAAACAAAGATGCACATTCCAGGATGAATTGAAAAGCTCCCGTTACGTAAGGGCTGAGATCGCCGAGAGGACAGCTGATTTGGACAGCTGTTCGCGTCCACGTGGAAAAAGTAAGGAACTCCAACTTACTTAGGCCTATTAATTAACGTTTAAAAGCTATTAAATCTTCAACAAAATAATATGCATATATTGTCAAAATCGGTTCCAGGGAGTATATAGGGATTATTAACGTTTTTTTTTATTTTTTTTTTTTTAATGTTGTTTTTGATAGTGTGTTTTTCTGGACCGAATGTCCGGATATTCGCTTGGAAAAACCAACGAATATTCGGAGCCTGAAAAATGGTATTCGGGCCAGCCCTACTTGCCTACCAAGTCTTCATGCTAACCGGAGCTAATGCTATCAGACCATAACTACAACCTGCACCATTCACCATACAAGGGGGAACAAACCTTTAACATTACAGAATCAACTACAGAGGCTACTACCAACAGCAACACTCACTCACTGCAAAGGAGGATTCTCTAGTCCATTGTGACAGCCAGTGCTGCTGAATCCACTTCTGTAAATGTTGAGAGAGAAGAGCCCTATCAGCCATTCCCCATAAAGAATTTGAAATAAACAAGTTACTTTTACTTAGCACGTCTGGGGTCACATATCTTGGACTTGTTTTTCTGAAGTGCAGTTGTTTATTTGTGCTTTGAGTGAGCTCTAACTAAGTAGTTGGTTTTGATATGTTAACAAGGTAAGGAGGAAGACAATAGGCTCGTCTGAGATGAGCTGCAACACGCCTCAAAACACAAGTAGACGGTTAGTCGGGGGAGGGACCAAAAACAGTGACTTCAAATACTGCAATTGAAAAGAAACTGAAAACAACAAGAAATACTTCTAAAGGAGCACAACTCAAAACAAGAAACGAGATATAACCCCATAAATCTTTTGCCAGTTCCTACATTTCATTTTAGCCTACATGATGAACACAGAAGATACTTTACTGATCAAACCAATGGGGCTTAGTAGTTCACCCTTGACTACACTAATATGATAGATAGATTAACCAAAACACTTTTAAACAGTAAGTTTCAGTCCAGCATATGTCTGCTTGTTATTTTTCATTCTTTAGCTCACACTGTCGGTTATGGTTTACTGACACTGGAGCCTGTTTTAATATCCCCATGTCCACCGCAGGAACAGTGATGCAAACAGACGTTAAGTAAAGGGAAAAGTTTGGACCTGAACATGGACATCTTTGATTTCCACTCACACACAAAAGATAAAAATAAAAGACAAACCCAGAACATACAGATAAGAACTTTGGCGACACGGTTTAGTGATTACGTATGAAAGAGCAGGAGCCTTTAGTAAAAGATCACTCCAGATATGGGCGGTGTAGCTCTGAGACTCTGCTGTGTGTAAGGCAAGCTGAGGCTAATACTGTAGGCTACATGTCCTGCTGGGAGTTTGAAAGATAATAACGACCACTATCTTGTGATAGAAAACGACCTATACAACAGTACCTGTACCAGAGGCGAGTTGACGGTACAATGTAGCGGGAAAGAGCCTTAGCAGTAAACAGTAAACGCGGGAGACGGCGCCATGTTTGTTTCTCTGCAGCTACACTTTAGTGGAAGTAAGACAAACTCCGCTCATTTCACTATATTACCTTAAACTAAAACGATCTCTCAACATTCATAAACAAACTACAACAATCACGGTGAGGTTTAGAAACATTACCAACCTGATAAATAAAGATGAGATGGTGAAGAGGCGTGTGTTGTCTGCTGAATCTTCCTGTGTTGTGAGAAAATACCGCGCATGCGCAGTTCCTAACCAGATTCTTCTTCTCCTTCATATAGACTTCCGGCAGTGTAGACGTTGCTGAGCGCATTACTACCACCCAGTGGTCAAAGCAGAGACACTGCAGGTGAACGGGGTATAATGTTATCTTATAGATATCATGAAACTTTGTTCAGTTGATTACTGACATTGGAGCTTTTCTTTTGGCTATTGTATTTTCCCCAGAATGTTCTAACTAATAGGCCCATGTAAATGTGGCGATATCTAAGTAATTATGGGTAAATATGCATCTCTTCAAAAACCAAAAATCTAGATGTTTTTTTAACAACCTATTAGTGTCCAAAGTTTTTGGAGAAAAGATTTGGGATTTTTTTTAAATTATTTCCAGGGCCTACAGTTCTTATTAACATGAACATGTCTCATACATAAGGCAATAACCAACATATGAGCAAATCCTTCTGTATTAAACTTCAGAATAGTGCTAAGAATGATTATGGAATGTTTATTTTATGCAAGTGCTTTAGAATTTTTGCTTCATATCATTATTCGATATGCAACTGTACAAATTCAGACAAAAAAAAGACACATACATGTCTAGTGGGTTGGATATTGGATTTTTTAACCAATAGATCACAAAGTGTTAAGGTGAATACAACTGTGTCTAGCCTTCTGTCTACCTCCACTGGTTCGCCACAGGGCTGTGTTCTCTCTGCTCTTTTGTTTATTTTATACACCGACGACTGTCGCAGTAACCATGACAACCGCTTCATCATTAAATACGCGGATGATTCGGTCATTGTCAGCCTTCTCAATAACGACGAGACTGTGCATGGCCAGGTTACAGAGGACTTTCTGACCTGCTGCAATGATGCGTTCCTTGAACTTAACATCTCTAAAACAAAAGAGCTCTGTATAGATTTCAGACGTGGCCCCCATCCCACCGAGAACACTGTCATCTGTGGCCAGCCAGTGGAAATTGTGACCAGTTACAAATATCTGTGCACGATTATTGATAATCATCTGAAATTTGATGTTAACACGGACATGCTGTGCAAGAGAGGCCAGCAACGCCTGTACTGCCTTAGAAAACTGGCTAGATTCAATGTCGCAAAAAGCCTGTTGAAACTGTTTTACTGTGCATACATACATTCCGTCATCTCCTTCTCTGCTATCTGCTGGTTCGGTAACCTCACTACCAAGGATAAAAATTCAATAGGGAAAGTTGTAAAAACTGCCTCAAAAATTACTGGCATCCAGTTGGAGAGCCTCGACTCTTTTTACCTTAGACAGTTGCTTAAGAAAGCTTTTTACATCCGTCAGGACCAGGCCCATCCACTCTACTCCGAGTTTATGTTGTTGCCATCAGGGGCCTGTTTCAGGTAGCTGGTTTTGAGGCAACCCAGAGTTTGTTCGCTCTGAATTGGTAGAAACTCTGGGTTTTCCGTTTCAGGTAGCAGGTTCAGCGCGACCGAGGGTCAGTTACTGCGGCAACATACGCCGTGGGTCTAACCTGCTGGATAGGTGGTTAGACCTACCCTGAGTTTGTTTTCACTTTACTCTGCAGCTCCGACTGAAGAAAGAGTGTCACTGTCACACGCGTCCCTGTACAGTTTGAAGCAAAATCACTCGATAGAAATCTCCATCGGGATGTTTTTATCATTTCCTGATGATTTTACGTTTGACCGATCATTTATCTGATCAGTATAACCTTGTTCTCAGCCCTCGGTCCGTTCATAGGCGGCCACTTTACACATCGTGACATGCTCTACATTCAGATTAATAAACCTATTTGTATTGTATGTTTTTTAACGTATGTGCGGACTGAACAGATTTATGTCAGGTGGATCATGTAACGCTGCGGCTGCACGCGATCGTTACAGTTCACTGCTGCGATCCAAAAGTCACAGACAAGCCTCGTTAAATAGCCTAATATGAATATAAAAATTATATAATAATTTAAACTGTGATCACTTGAGGAAAATGGATCTGGTAATAAATCAATCAGGCTCTTCAATGGAAACTGTCACCTAATGTGTCTTGACGTTAATGTCTTTCACTCCCCATTTAAAAGAAGCGACAGTCTGTTCTGTTTACTGCACAGTAGGCTATTAGGCTATAGCTTCCCAACATATTATCCAGCTAATATAAAACACTGTCAGCAATGCTGTGCCGCGCCAGCTTTATTACTTTACAGCTGATATGCGTAACTTTTTAAAATAGACTATGGCTTCTCATACGGAAGCGAAATGATTCTCTTGACAAAAAAATGTTTGCTCTGTTTTTTTCTGAATTGCCGAGGAGATTAGATCAGAGTTATGAGACAATATCCCGTTAATTCTTCTCCATAGGCTACCATAAACGCATTCGTTAATATTTCTACCTCTAGTGGGAGGAGCGGAGATTTCTTTTTTTCTTTTTTGAGAAGTGGAGAAGTGGGAGGATCAAGCATTTGTTTCTTCTGTTTCCATGGTGAATCATGTTATCAGCGATCCATTGACGATGGCTTTTATGCACACGCTCCACCCAGAGTGAACACACTCAGAGTTGATAAACCCAACACTGATCCACTGTTCTGAAACCGAAAACCCAGAGTTACTCATCAACCCTGCGCTCTGAGTTTACCAACTCAGAGCGCAGGATTGAACTCAGAGTATGTAAAACCAGCTACCTGAAACAGGCCCCAGGCCTTCATCTGTGTGTCCCTAGGATAGCCAACAATAGATACAAATACTCCTTTGTCCCTTCATCCATCCGTGCAATCAATTCGGCCAGCAGCAGGTGATTGATGATGATGTTGATGTTGACTTGATTTTTATTTTGTTGCAGATGTTTTTGTTTTTATTTGTTTTTAATTTGTTTTTATTTTTTAATTGTTTTTATTTTTATTTAGTTTTTATTATTTATTTTGTTTTTATATCCAGGCACTTTATTTTTATGCACTTTCTTGTCCTCCTCAGGCTTGTGTACATATTATTGTGCACATAATGGTGTTGTGTGCCCATTGATGTCATTGTCGTGTTTGATATCCTGTTGTAAACGATTTGCCCTTTTGGGACATTTAATAAAAACCTTGAACCTTGAAATATTTTTCATACCTTGGAATAAATAATGTGGATAATAGGTGCTGCTGACTGTATTCATGTAATGCTGATATATTCTAAAATAGCAGCATTTTTTTTTTTGGATTAACAGTTACAGCAGCAGTCATTGGCAATGACATTCTTAAGTCCCAGGCTCCTCTCAACAATGTGATATAGAAGAAGAAAACGTGAAGAGAGCAACACCTGAGACACAAATAAACCCAACAGTAGAGCAAGGACACAGTGCAGATTAAAGTGTAGAGTTAAAGCTGCAGTTGATCGATTCAGCCGTTCGCTCTACCTGCTGTAGCTCCTCCCTCTGAACGACAGCTACGCTCGTTCATGTGAATTCAGTTACATTGACAGGAGACAAACACCATGTCCGATTCCGAGGTGATTAAACATTAGTAATGATAACTACATACGTACATATTGAGCATACATTTTAATCACAGACATACCATGTATGTTAGCTTAAAATCATTTTAAGTGTGCTGGTAGGCCTAACAAAAGTAGCTGTAACTGCCAGGCAAGATAGCAAACTAATTGTAACAGAGCAGAGAGGTGTGTGCTCCTGACCTGCTCTGACCGCAGCTGGGAGGGGCTGCTCGGGCAGTGTTGCCAACTTAGCTATTGTGTCGCTATATTCAGCCCCCCTGGCGACTTTTTTTTCAAAACAGCGACAAGCGACACATCTAGCTTTTTTTTCTGGTGTAATTGGTGACTTTTTCACTGAAGCAAATATCACTTGTAACGCTTCTCAACGAGCAGCGGGAGCCTCCCGGCCCGTCCCCCGTCACAGAGCACTGACAGACGGCCCGGTCCTCGCGCAGCAGCCCCTGCCAGCTGCGGTCAGAGCAGGAGAGCACCTCTCAGCTCGGGGCTGCTGCGCCGAGGAGCACCTCTCAGCTCGGGGCTGCTGCGCGAGGAGTGGGCTGCGTGTCAGTGCCCCCGCTGCTCGTTGAGAAGAGATGATACTTGCTTTGGCGAAAAAAGTCACCAATAACACCAGAAAAAAAAGCTAGATTTGTCGCTTGTCGCTGTTTTGAAAAAAAAGTCGCGAGGTCGCGGTCGGAGAGGTCTTGATGTGATAGGGCAAGAAGACATGGCCGGTGTACTTTTTTTCAAGCTCTCTCCGTCTCCCTTTCAGCAGTTAACTTTTCAATATTCGTCTTTCCTCGTTTTTTTGCTGTCTTAGCGGTGTTAGTTGTTAGTATCCTGGGAATGGTAAATTGAGGGTTCGTTTGTGAAGACATTGCTACTCGCTGTCCGCCGTAGTAGCCTTGTACCAAACAGTAGGCTAGTGTCAGACTGCTAGGGTCGTGAACGCTCACGCATCTGACGCATCAACGTCGTTGCCAAGGTCCCACAGCCAATAAGAACGGAGAATCTGACCTCGCTCTGATTGGTCAAAATTAACATGAGCGGTGGCAATTTTGGGGGGCAGCACACAGAGGCAGGGGGGAGCAAAGTGATAAAAAAATATTTTCAGACCACTTCACCTACATATAGCTGAATGGCTATTATGACAGTTTTGCCAAATATTACAGTAAAAAAACTCTCAACTGCAGCTTTAAGGTGCATCTTATAAGTAAATTGAGAATGCAACATGAAATTAACTAAGTGTAGACAAAATGGAATACTGTGGGTGGAAACAGCAATACAAATAACTAGTGAAATAGGATACTGTTCATGTAATAGAATAATGTTCTATAGGGAGAGGGCAGTGTGGAGGGTGAGGAGATGGCGTCGTCTGTGGACCTGTTTGCCCTGTATGTGAACTGAGATAGATAGATAGATAGATAGATAGATAGATAGATAGATAGATAGATAGATAGATAGATAGATAGATAGATAGATAGATAGATAGATAGATAGATAGATAGATAGATAGATAGATAGGCCTGTATGCAAACTGCAGGGGGTCCAGTGAGTCATCATTGTTTGCTGATGCCTTAATAACTCTGATAATAAAATGCATGTGAAATACAGATGTGTCTGTTTTATCTGTTCCACAGAAACAAAGCTGAAATGTATTTGATTTATTCAGTCCAATATTTAATAAAATGCCAAAAACAGCTCAAAACTTTAAGCAGTATAAGAATCTGGAGATAACATGATATAATGTTCAATTCAAACATTCAAAAATACTTCAAGCTGATAAACAAAGAAACTATATTCATATACAAGTTGCTAAAAGTGAATATGGTTTAGGATGGGTGACTCATTCTGCCCATTAAAGGATTATTTCGCACTTTTGAAAAAAAATTCATGTCTTTCTTTAAATATTTCAACTAACAAAATGATTAAAATTTCTAATTATTCAACATCCTTCTTACATTAATACAGTTTAACTATTCACTCCCTATCATACTCCTTCAGCTGATTCATATCAATCCAAGCTAGCAATGTAGTTTAGCTCCAAGCCAATTAAAGGACTCTTTCAGTTTTTCAGATAGTTCATACTCCTAATAATTCATAATTCATTTTCTAAATAAAACAGTTAATTAGAATAAACATATGCATTATTGAAAACTACTTTAAATTGATTCAAAATAACAAAGAAAATAAATGGTTTCAAACATTAAAAAGACAACTGCATGCAGAGCGGTTAAAACATTTCAAAGACGACATAACTATTAAAACATTTGACAAGACAACAAAATGTAAAATAATTATTCTGATGGGACCAGATACACTCTTGGAAATGGGTTTACTCAAGTGAATGAGGGTCTAAAACAGAATCTTTTTATCCTTATTGATAGGTGGAATTTCACATGAAAACAGGCTCTGCATTTATTACATGATATAATCACACATATGCTGAGAAAAATGATTCTCTCTCCTACATGTTTTGATCTATGACAAACAGAGTATATTATTGTTTGCTGATGCCTTAATAACTCTGATAATAACTGATAGTTTAAACACACTTGTGTTTCTTCAGGGAGGAGTTTGAGGTGAAGCTTTTCATACATTTGTCACAACAGTACGGTTTGTGTCCTGTGTGGATTCTCTCATGCTCTGAGAGGTTAGACGATGAGTAGAACCGTTTGTCACAGTGTTGACATTGGTACTCTTTGAGTCCAGTGTGGATTCTCTCATGATATTGGTGTGAGCCGTAGGAACTGAAGACTTTCCCACATTCCTGACATGGGTAGATTTTTTCTTTTGTGTGAATGTTTCTGTGTCTATTGTAATGACCTTGATGGGTGAATCTCTGGCCACAGTCCTCACAGCTGTACGGCTTCTCTCCAGTGTGAATACGTTGGTGGACTTTGAGGGTTCCTGATTGAGCGAAGGTTTCACCACACAGGTCACACCTGTACGGCTTCTCACCAGTGTGAATACGTTGGTGGACTTTGAGGTGTCCTGATCGAGTGAAGGTTTCGCCACACTGGTCACAGCTGTACGGCTTCTCTCCAGTGTGAATACGTTGGTGGACTTTGAGGCTTCCTTTTGTAGTGACGGATGTCCCACATTGGTCACAGCTGTACGGCTTCTCTCCAGTGTGAATACGTTGGTGGACTTTGAGGCTTCCTTTTTTAGTGAAGGATGTCCCACATTGGTCACAGCTGTACGACTTCTCTCCAGTGTGAATACGTTGGTGGCGTTTGAGGTTTCCTGAGATAGTAAAGGTTGTCCCACACTGGTCACAGCTGTACGGCTTCTCTCCAGTGTGGATTCTCTGATGAATCGTTAGGTCTGACCTCGATATGAACTCTTTCTTACACTGTTGACAGCGGTGAGGTTTAGGTTTCTTTGTTCCTTTTTGTTTCTGTAGCGACAGACAGACAGAAATACAAAGACAGAGTATGAGTGAGGCAGAGATGTACAGTCAGGGTCGGCAGTAGGGATGGGAATCGTTAGGATTTTACAACAAATGAAAAGAAGACAAGGACTTAAATACTCAAATAGATTGGAGACACAGGTCACACACATTAGGGTGGGGCCAGTCATCACACAGAAGGGACACAGACAGGACAAGACAATGTTTACCAAAATAAAACAGGAAACGGGGAAATATGAAAAGATGACACCAGAAAATAGGGAGCTTGACAAGTCTTGACAGTTACTTAATAACTTTGTTAAGTTAAATTGTTAATCCCACTCCCTGCTTCCCCACTATGCAGATGCTTTGCAGCTTTCTCTAACCTCAAACCTGTTGAACCCTTTGTAGATTCAACATTTCTTAATATTTTCACTTCCTCAACACTTCCAGTTCGGTGCAGCAAAACAAAAAGGGGGCAGTCGTTGCAGAAGGCATAAGCTGACTTGTTAGTCTCCACATGAGTCCCCTGACTGCAAAAGAACAACAGACGTTTTAGTCACCACATCTAAAAGCTTTCACACACTCACCTCACCATCTCTAAATATTTGAGGGGTATAGTACAAAGCAAACTCAACAGACCCTGACTCTCTTTTCTTGATCTGGTTCAACATAATCTAAACCCTCGCTCAGAGCTGACTGGTATCACAAAGGCAGTTATCAACTTCTTATGTTGAACGAGGGTTTCAGTCTCTGTGGGCATTCCCCATTAAAGGGGGCTCGACTCGGCTTCTGCATAAAGTACTGATCCTGTGCCGCTAACTTTACACAAACGGACTGACTGTGAGCAGCTGACATGAAGAAAGAAATGTGTTGCTTACTTCACTCACTCAAGAGGAAGAGTTTGTCAGTCTGAATTATCACAGAACAGCAGACACACAGCTGAAAGCAAACATCCCTGTTAAAATCAATAATGTTTTGCCATAATCGAGCAGCCCTAGTATGTAGAGTATAATGTAGTAGGGCTGCACGATATTGCCCAAAATGATTATCCCGATTATTTTGGTCAATATTGATATCACGATATTTTACCACGATTATTCAGTAATTTTAGTGAGTAAAATATTTTGATTGGACTGTCACGTAAACATAACAGCGCTTTCATATCCATGTGATCGGCTATGCAATATTACTGATAATGTACATATATTTGCATAAATATAATAATTATTTACCTGAAGTCAATGCATTTCCACAAAGAAAATATAAATCAAAATATTGCACCAAAACTTTACACAAAATCAAATCAACAGAGCACTGCTTTAACTTTCCCTTGTGCTACATTTCTGTTAAATAACACATCTTTGTTTCCTCACCTGACCTCATTGCATCTCCTAAAAGCAAAATATAAAATATTCTACTCCATTCATTGTACCTGCATGATGGATGTGTATAAAACTTGATTTTGAACTAAATAAAATTGTGCCCACAATGTATAACTAAAATAAGTATATTATGAGCTGCGCCCTGTCAAAATAAATCACAACCTATATGGCTCTACTATGTCGGAATTTAATTTGAAAGGACGGAGACGGGAAGTGGCAGGTAACACTCAGTAAACACGTTAGTTAACTGTTGCTGCCTCTCATGCCTTTACTCGCAACGCGAGGTTTCATCTTCGCTTCAGGTCGTGTGTACGCCGAGGCACTGACTGTATGGAGTTATTAGCAACCCTGAGAGCTTGTCTAATAACTGGAATAGTCATTGCAAACCCACTAAGTTCTTATGTAATGAAAACGTAGTTCAGTACGCCAGTATATAGGAACGACCAGGGCTGTAAACTAGCGGTCGCCACTCGCCAAATGCGACCAAAATATTCCCCTGGCGACTTAATTTTGGAGGGATACATGCCACTGGGGCGGGTAAAAGTTTGTCCCGATGGTCGTGCTCTTGCGATAAATTATGCATGATAGAACAAAACATTGTAGTAGCTGTAAACTGATAAATTATGACGGTAGCAAACGTCAAGCTAAACTGGTGATTTGTTGTGTGTCACACTGAAGTAGCTCCCCCGACGTCACCGCTGTAGAAAATAAGTTCCCCCGAAGAAACGTAGCGTGCGCGTCACCGCCATAGAATGTATAAGAACGCCGCTCTTTAAAAGTGTTGGCGCTGCAAAAGCAGTTCGAGCGCAGCAATGTGGCGGCATATTCCCGGTGTGACCGGACCAAAGAGGAAGAATACAGAGGAGATAGGTGGAAAGGAAGGTGACAAAGAAGGCGAAACATCGACGAAAAAATCAAAAGTGAGAAAGTTCGGTGAGAAGTGGAAGATTGGCAGAGAATGGCTTCAGTACGACGACTCGACGGGTGTCATGTTTTGCTCCGTCTGCCGGACACACGCCAAAGAAAAACAGCGTGGAAATTCATTTGTGGCGGGCAACAAAACAATGAAAGTGGAAACCATCCGGGAGCACGAGGGAAGCCGGTGTCACGGTATCTGTACATCAGTGGCTCGGGCTCAGTCTGAGCCACTCGTTTCTCAACCCGCTGTTGCTGCCTTGACATGTTTATCGGAGGAGACGAGAGCCAAACTGAGGGCCATGTTTAGGACCGCTCATGCCCTTGCAAAGAAGGGGAGACCGTTCACGGACTATGAGTGGATTTGCGAGTAAGTGAAACATTTTATTTGTCAATGAAATAATTCTGATTCCCAGTACCCTCTTCATATGGTTTACATTAATGTTACTATAGCTAAGGCCAAGGCTTGCTAAATTGGGTAACATACCTAGCTAGCTCTATGAAGCTCTATTTTTATTTATTTTTTTACAATTGTTTGATAACGTCAGCCCCGTTTTGACCTCAGATATAACGTTATAACGTTATAAGTTTTCCTCATTGGTGGTGAAGACAAATTTAAAACACCTGTAAACTGTCCATCTTTCTTATGTCAACCAGGGTAGTAGAAGTGAATGAAGAGGGTTTTAGTTTTGCATGTTGTCAGTCACCTTTTTCACTTCTCCAGAGTTTGTAGGTCTGAATAGCAATAGCAAAACTAGATGTATTGGAACATTACTGTATGTGTTATTAATATTATTGGATTAGTGTTAATGTTTGGCATGATTTTTTGCAGCTTGGATTTATTTATTTATTTATTTGTTTATTGAACAGGGACAATGTACAGCACATAAGCAGTACCAGATTTAGCTATAAGCTAATTTTCATCTGCAGTCCCTGGGCAGGAAACAGAGTATTACATCTCTGTCAAGATGGGAAACCTCACACTGAAGTATAAAAACAATAACACACAATTTCACAACAGTAAAACACAACAACACAATACGAACAATCAAATCACAACATTTAGGACACCACAACAACAACATCACAACAGTAAGACACCAAGAAAACAGGACATCACAACATTAAGAAAACAATCTATGCATGATGGGTACATGCTTGGGTTGATTTCAGCCATGACTTCATCTTACATTTAAAACCAGCAAAGGTGTTCCACTCTCTTATCTCGCTTGGTACTAAGTTCCAAGACTTGGTGGCTCTGACTGAAAATACAGACATGCCAAACTCAGTGGATCTGTGCTGTACTACACAGTCCCCTCTATTAGACGTTCTAGTTCTCCTTCCATTGTCTGAGCGCAGTGACACAAACTCATTTAATGGAGGAGCGGCCAAATCATTCATTATTTTATAAACTAAACATACATCCGCAACAGAAAGGCATTGCCTTGGGTGCAACCTACAGGAACAAAACACAGGCGAAAGAGTTCACCCAATATATTGCCGAGGCGGAGAGAGATGAAATCAGGGAGATGCTGAAAAAGACTAGATTTCTGTCTATCATGTCCGACGGGTCCACTGACAGCTCGGTGAAAGAGGAGGAGCTGGTGTATGTGAGGTGGAGTCACAAGGGCAAGATTGAGAGCAAGTTTGTTGGCATCAAGTCAGTTGAGAAGGCAGATGCAGCACACATAACCAGCACCATCAGAGAAATCATGGAGCGTGTGTGCGAAGAATGGGAGAGTAAGTTGGTCGCCCTGGCAACAGACGGCGCTGCTGTGATGGTGGGAGCAAAGAGCGGTGTGGTCAGCCGGCTGAAGGGGGACCGGGCTTATATTATTGGTATCCACTGCATGGCACACCGGCAAGAACTGGCTTTCATGGACGCTATCAAGTCCCATGCCATGTTCCAGCGAGTGGAAGAATTCCTCAGTGGCCTCTACACTTTCTACCATACCAGTCCACTGAACAGAGCTAACCTGGTCAACAGCTTCCAGGCTCTCGGGCACAAACCACTGGTGCCTACAAGGATCGGTGGGACCCGATGGGTAGGACACCTCCTACGCGCCCTGGACCACTTCCTGCGGGGCTTTCAGGGGATTGTTCAACATCTGGAACAGGTAGTGGCATTATTAATGTATCAAAGGAATGTGTGACTGTGACAGTGCCTGTCAGTGTTCTGATAAGTGTTTTTGAAAAGCTAGTAATTTTGTTGTATGTGTTTGTTCTTGATGCGTTTCAGATTCAGTCTTGTGATGCTGAAAATGTCAGAGGAGTCCAACAGGCCAAAGCCAGGAAGTATTACTCTACTGCCAGGGAGGCTGTCTTCATCCACTTCTGTGGATTCCTTCATGACACTCTAACACACCTGAGCAGCCTGTCCGTCTCGCTCCAGAAGTCTACCATCACCATCGCCGAGGCTCACAGCTGCTTGAGCGCAACACAGGCAGTCCTCAAGAAGTATAAAACCAGGTACGGTCATAATAGGAGTAATAGGAAGTAACTGACTCTGAACTTTATCAATAACAATGATTCCAACAAGAGAGGGGTAGAATGTGTGAATGTATTGTAAAGGTTTATTCTGATAGGATAGTAAAAATTAGCCTTTTTTTCCACCAGAGAAGGGCCCATGCAGGCAGTGACACAAACTATGAGAGACAGCTATGAGGGAATTTCACTGACAAGCCGTGACAGCCAGACCCTCTTCGCCTCACGGGTTAAACTGCTTGACAGGCTAGTCGAGAGTATGACAGACAGGTTCCAGGATGTCAGTGTAGGTGTGCTGTGTGCCACTAAGCTCGTCAGCTTT
This sequence comes from Hyperoplus immaculatus, assembly GCA_949357725.1. Lineage (NCBI taxonomy): Eukaryota > Metazoa > Chordata > Actinopteri > Uranoscopiformes > Ammodytidae > Hyperoplus > Hyperoplus immaculatus. The sequence continues at coordinate 160,986 of CASHTC010001415.1, forward strand.
GCCAACTGGCCAGAGTCAGGAGATGCAGCAGCAGGTGTTTGTAAATTAAGTACTACAGCAGAGCACTTAAGTTCTGAATCATGATTATATTTTAATTTTGAGAAATAAAACATGCATTCTGCTTGTTGTTAATGTAGACCTATGTGTACAACTCCTCTAGATTTTGGTGACACTGAAGTGGAGACACTGGTGGACCACTTCAGGCCTGTCCTGGAGACCAATGGCATCCATGCTGAGAAAGTGATGGATCAGTGGACTGTCTTGAAGTCCTTGATGTACCAAGAGCCACAGTTCCTGTCACACCCACATGTGTCCTGGGCCACTGTGAACAGGAGCCATCAGCACTCCTGCCCTGACCTGCTGGCTGTCATCGACCTGGTCCTGTCCCTTCCTGCCTCCACTGCAGACTGTGAAAGGGGTTTTAGCACCATGAAGATGGTGAAAAGTGATTGGAGGTCCAGCCTTCTGTCTGACACTCTGTCAGACCTTCTGATAATTCAACTCTGCTCCCCAGACATAAAAAACTTTGATCCGAGCACAGCTATGACGCTGTGGCACGAGCGCTCAGTTAGAAGCAAGTTAGACGGCCTGACTATATGGATGGTGGTGCAAAGAGGGTGTCTGTTGAAGACAGTGATGAGGAGCTCTAAATAGATACTGGATCGGATTGGTCCCATTTTTAGTTCTTATGAGTAATGAGTGTTTCCTTTGTCACAGTTTTGCACTGTTAAAATTTTAAATGTGCAATGTTTGAAATTAATGAAACTAAATTAATCTATTATTAAAATGTATTTCTAAATATTACTTTGGCCTCTTCTCTAAGCATGTACTGCTATATAATACTGTTATCTCAATGAAAAGTACTGAAACAGATATGCAACAAAAAGAGTCAATTTATTATTTGGCCGGTAAAAAATTTACTTGGCCGGTAGATTCTTTCATCTACCGGTCCCCTTGGCAGGTGAGCCAAAAAGTTAGTTTACAGCCCTGGGAACGACCAAGGATACGAACTAGCAACGGTGGAATAGTCTACTCGCCCAGCTAGACTGTCTGCTTCAGCTGACTGAAGGCTCAGGCGTTAGCCACAGAGCTACTGTTTTGCTAACAACTCAAGACTCGCACACTGTACAAACAGTAAATGTAATATGTAAACATATTTAACAAGAGCTCCATCTAGCTAACAAAGCAATAGCCCCCAAAATCAATAACACAATTCACGGAGAAAATGACTGCCAAACATTTACATGGCGGGCTGCAGCCTGAAGTTACTGTATAGGCTAACTGACAATATGCGGCCAAACGTACTCACGTCTGTTGACTGGAGTCCTGTCGGACATTTACCATGACTCCTGTGTTCCCTGCTCTCCTGATACATGCAAAGTCATGTTGAAAAAGTATTCCATTGTTTTTTGAACGAGTAGTAGCCCTGTTTGTGGACGTCTATCTATCAAAACTATGACGTAGGTCCTTAGGTGACCCGTTCGCTATACATTATACTCTTGACAGCGGTCTGTCTTGCTGGACATAACAGACCTGGCAGAGTGTCATGTAATAATGGGTTATAAATCCGGATGGAGTGCTTTCTATCTATGCGGGCAGAAAATTGTTCACACTTTGGGTGCGGAGCCACTGGACTTTGATTGACAGCTTTCTGGAACCTGGGGTTGCTAGGTTGGAGCATGGACAGGCACATGATCAGCGAGTGGTTTGGGGACTGATTGATTTGCTTCGCAGCTGAGCACACATTTAAAATATCGCACATTCATGTACACGTCATCGTGGAAGCCAATATCGTCATCGCGATGAAATTTCGATATATTGTGCAGCCCTATAATGTAGCTGACTGAAATACTCTGTAGCTGGACACAAACTCCCCTCTCCCAACCCCACATCCCTGTTAAAATCAATAATGTTGATTGGCTTACGATCTGTACAGACAGTAATACGACACCCTTTGTCCTTAGACCCAGGAGGCTGAGGAACAACTCCCCCATAAAGAAACACTTTAACAGGTAAAAACAGAAGAAACGTCATAATAACACCATAGAAACATAAAGTGTATAGTCACCGTTTGTGGAGAACTCATGCTTCTTCCTCGGTGGCAGCAGATAGTAACCAGAGACGGTGTTTGTGTGTCGAGCTCACAGACGTTTGGTCAGACCACAGACCTGTAAAGAAAAGGTGACAATGATTAGCTAATGTAGACCCCGTTTCCACTTGGCATTAACATCTGACTTTCGTGATCTGATCACCTGAATACAGCCCTAACTACGCATTGAGATCGGATCACAAAAACCACATTCGGAGGTGGTTTACGTCGGTTGTGTCGCTTGTGTTCACATTTATTTGGTAGTGGAAACACCAATGTGGTTTGTGTCCACATTAGGGACCTCCTACTCAACTGCTGCCCCCTGCCTGAGCGGAAATACGTTGAAAATGCATCACTGGCGTTCATGCAGCTTTTATAGAAGCCTCATGAACGAGTTGCAAATGACAAGCTTACTCCTCTGGTTTCATTTCACTGCGTAAATCTGAAAACACGGAAATCGCTGCTATTGACTGGAGAGCTGCAAGGCAACTACTTCCTGTTCTTATCTGCTTAAGAATAAAAGTCAACTCGCGTTTGGCTAGTACCATGCTTTTAATGTGAAGGCGCACAGGAAATATTCTGTTCGCATATACAGTATCTTAACTGCATACAGAAAGCCGTGTATGCTACTGGTGTTGGTGACAAGAGTGTAGCAGACGTTAGAAAAGCCGCCCGGCAAACACACATCTTTCACCAGCCAAAGAGGCGTAATAACTTACTCGCCTAAGAGTTTTTAGCTTCATACTATCTATGATATTTCCCGCATTTGGCGAGTGTTAATGTAGAGCCCTCTAAGCAGTGTTGTGCATCGCTCCTCCTTGTCTAAATGAGACAGTAGCATATCTCATCAACCTAGACTGGTAATTATCTTCGTATGTAATGCATTTTGATAGCAAATGCGATTAAAACTGTGGCACTGTCCAGCCCTGTATGTTTACTTGTTTGAACCCCACCGGTTAAAAACAGCAATGCAAACGGAAATTATGTACGTGTTGATTTAAATACAGTGCGGGTAAATGGAATCGGATCACAAGTAGACAAAGAAGTCACATTTGAAAATACAAGTGGGAACACACGGACTGAGAGCTGTCCACTTGTAACCAGATTCAAAAAGTCAGATGTTAATCCCAGGTGGAAACAGGGTCTAAGCTAAACCAACTAGTGTGCTAGCTCTGTTTGATAGCATGTGCTGCCTATTGTCTTCCTCCTTAACTTGTTAACATATCAAAACCAACTACTTAGTTAGAGCTCACTCAAAGCACAAATAAACAACTGCACTTCAGAAAAATAATGGTATATAATAATAATCCTTCTTAAAGCCACTACGAGTAACATGGCACGTTGGCGTCCCCTTCGGACAGAAGCGGTAGTATTTGTACGACGCCTGCTGTCGCAAAGCTGTTTTCTAGCTCGTGCCAGGCGTGCGAGTGTGAACTGAGAAGGGCGCAATATAGTGCATGTCCGTGTGTTGAAAGTGTGAGGACTCTTTTCGGCTCCGTGAGAGTGGTTAGTGACACAGCATCAACTAATGCCAGTCAGTGCTACACACACCTGATTGCAATGAGTTGATGCAGCAGTGTCACCTAACTACTCTCTCTCACGAAGCTGAAAGATTACGTGTCCTCACAGAAAGCGAATGAACGAGAGACGGCAGTTATTATGGATCACAATGAGGTCATGTGTTTGCTTCCAGAAGATGGCAGAAAGTCATGCTTTGGTCGAGAAGAAAGGTAAAAGTAATAGACTAAAATAATGTGCAAGATATGTTACGCGCGGACATGCGAGTCAGATGACATGCGCGACCGTGAAAGAGAGAGAAAAAAAGGCATATTCGACCCAGTTGCACCTCAAAACATCACGACCAATTAGTTTACTCACTTTAAGTCGAATCCAAGTGGTCTATGACCAAGCAATAAAGGAATAAAAAACACAAGAAGTTTAAAGCTCCTTGACTCTTGCCACCACAACAGTCATCAATTAAGAACACTGTAGCCTACAATGCAACTTGCTTATCCAGCCAGCTCCATGAGATATAAATAAAATATGCCCTCACATTCCTGCTAGCAAAAGACGTGCCCTAGCAACAACATTTGCAACGGTTTATTTTGATTTCATCATCATCATCTTCAACCGCTTATCCGAAATCGGGTCGCGGGGGCAGCAGCTTGAGCAGGGAACCCCAAACTTCTCTTTCCCGGGCCACTTCAACCAGCTCTGACTGGGGGATCCCGAGGCGTTCCCAGGCCAGCGTGGAAATATAATCTCTCCACCTAGTCCTGGGTCTTCCCCGAGGCCTCCTCCCAGCTGGACGCTCCTGGAACACCTCCCTAGGGAGGCGCCCTGGGGGCATCCTTACCAGATGCCCGAACCACCTCAACTGGCTCCTTTCAACGCAAAGGAGTAGCGGCTCTGCCCCGAGTTCCTCACGAATGACTGAGCTTCTCACCCTATCTCTAAGGGAGACGCCAGCCACCCTCCTGAGAAAGCCCATTTCGGCCGCTTGTACCCGCGACCTCGTTCTTTCGGTCATTACCCAGCCTTCATGACCATAGGTGAGGGTAGGAACAAAGATCGCCCGGTAGATCGAAAGCTTTGCCTTACGACTCAGCTCTCTTTTCGTCACAACAGTGCGGTAAAGTGAGTGCAAAACCGCCCCTGCTGCTCCGATTCTACGGCCAATCTCACGCTCCATTGTTCCCTCACTCGCAAACAAGACCCCGAGGTACTTGAACTCCTTCACTTGGGGTAAGGACTCATTCCCTACCTGTAGTAGACAATCCATCGGTTTCCTGCTGAGCACCATGGCCTCCGATTTAGAGGTGCTGATCCTCATCCCAACCGCTTCACACTCGGCTGCAAACCGATCCAATGAGAGCTGAAGGTCACAGGCCGATGATGCCATCAGAACCACATCATCCGCAAACAGCAGAGATGAGATCTTCAGACCACCAAACTGCAACCCCTCCCCACCACGACTACGCCTTGATATCCTGTCCATAAATATCACAAACAGGATTGGTGATAAAGCGCAGCCCTGGCGGAGGCCAACCCCCACCGGAAACGAGTCTGACTTACTACCGAGAACCCGTACACAGCTCTCGCTTTGAGCGTACAGAGATTGGATGGCCCTGAGAAGAGACACCCTCACCCCATACTCCCGCAGCACCCCCCACAGTATCTCCCGGGGAACCCGGTCATAAGCCTTCTCCAGATCTACAAAACACATGTAGACTGGATGAGCAAACTCCCAAGCTCCCTCTAGGATCCTTGCGAGAGTGAAGAGCTGGTCCGTTGTTCCACGGCCAGGACGGAATCCGCATTGTTCCTCTTCAATCTGAGGTTCGACTATCGGCCGAACCCTCCTTTCCAGCACCTTGGAGTAGACTTTGCCGGGAAGGCTGAGAAGTGTGATACCCCGGTAGTTGGAACACACTCTCTGGTCCCCCTTTTTAAAAATAGGAACCACCACCCCGGTCTGCCACTCCTTCGGCACTGTACCCGACTTCCACGCAATGTTGAAGAGGCGTGTCATCCAGGACAGCCCCTCCACACCCATTGCTTTCAGCATTTCTGGACGGATCTCATCAACCCCCAGGGCTTTGCCACTGTGGAGTTGTTTGACTACCTCAGTGACTTCCACCAGGGAAATTGACGATGATCCCCCATCAGCCTCCAGCTCTGCCTCCAACATAGAGGGCGTGTTAGTCGGATTCAGGAGTTCCTCAAAGTGCTCTTTCCACCGACCGACTACCTCCTCAGTTGAGTTCAACAGCGTCCCATCCTTACTGTACACAGCTTGGATGGTTCCCCGCTTCCCCCTCCTGAGGTGCCACTTATTTTATTTAAATATTAAAAAATATGTTTGTGTATATGTATTGCATTTTCCTTGTTTTCAGTTCAATTAGGATATGTTTAAAGTCCAAAGTCATGGTTTCAAATGTTAAATAAGTGCATGTTGCAGTTCTTAAATCAATGAATAATTGTCTAATAATTGTGATTACACAATGTTAATCAAAATAATCATGATTATGATTTTTGTCAAAATCGAGCAGCCTAACCTTGCAATTTCCATGGTTTAGATCAATTATACACTATTACATTATTAGAACTACAGCTGCAGTCTGTTTAGGTCTATAGACCGGTTACATTCCCATTCCCCATTAACAGCCTATTTGCTCAATATTTGCTTATCTAAAGTATAATGACACAGTATACATCCATACATGTGTGGTGACATGATTTGTTTAATTTGTGCACTTTAATTTGTAAAAGTGTTGCATTAATTAAACAAAACTAGTTTGAGATTTATATCCCCTTGTCTATATATAGAATGCCCTACACAAAAGAGACCCCCGCACCCTGTTAAAAAGTAACTAGTAACTTGTACTTTAAGTACATTTTAAATCAGCTACTTTTTCACTTTTACTTCAGTAGATTTTTAGACCAGTACTTTTACTTTTACTTAAGTAAAATTTCATCCAAGTAATCATACTTTTACTTGAGTAGAATATTTTTGTACTCTTTCCACCTCTGCAAATAGCTTACCCCAAATTGTAGGCTACATTTCACTAAAAAGCTGAATGAAAGAATAATCCCAGACCCTTCTCAAGTATATCCGAATAATAGCGATATATGTCCAACCTTTTAAAACTGACGAGAACATCTTGTATTCACCACACACAGCCTATCAACTTATTTACGTTTGCGTTCTTTTCACAAGGCATCGACACAGTCACCTACACGCTCCTAGCTGTCACCAGATAACCCAACAAATAAACCAGGGATATTTCGTCTATGTCGCATTCATTTGTCGGTTTATTTTTAAAACATCATGATAAGCTTATTTCAGTCACATAACCAAAGTAGACAACATGAACAATAGGATGTAGGCTATTCAGTACGAAATTATTATTAGCCTACAAGAAAAATATCCCTTGCGTTAGTTTTCTAAATGTATATGCTATACTGTCCTCCGATTTAAAAACAGAGTCATTTATAATCTGGACGGGTCCTCGTAATGTAGAATATCATAGTGATGAGTGGGAAACATAGCTACAGGTGATGCAATTTTAAACACGATGGTAGGCTATTTGCCGATGTGATTCAGATTCAGATTTTATTTGTCACATACACAATACATTGCAGTGAAATGTTCACAAAACAGTAAATACATTCAATATGTCAGAGGGTTATTGCACATAGTCTAAAGAGCGGCGGGAGGGTTACTTAAATAAATATATATAAATATATATAAGTGCAGTTGCTCAAAGTGCTTTAATCAGTGCCATTTAGATACCTGACAGCTTGGGGGTAGAAACTCTTCATGAGTCTCTCAGTCTTTGCCGCCAGTGAGCGATATCTTTTTCCAGAGCGGAGCAGAGAGAAAAGTCCGTAGCCTGGATGGCTGGGGTCTTTCAGGATGCTGCTGGTCTTGCCCTTGCACCGCTTGATGTAAATGTCTGCTAGACTGGGGAGTTTCCCCCCTATGGTACGCTCAGCTGAACGCACCACTCTCTGCAGAGCCTTACGGTCATGAATGGTGGTGTTCCCATGCCAAGCGGTGATGTTCCCAGTCAGCATGTGCTGCCACAAATTAATCTGATCGCCACAACTTGCCCCAAAGCCAACAACTGACTCCAAACTTCGTGCTGTTACGCACATGTGTGACACAAATCTTACCTCACACTGGTCCACGAACAAGCTGTAGGCTATGGAAGTCTAAATATCAAGTAGATCGGATATGTAGGCATAATCATGTCACGTTTGCGGGCATCGAGTCAACTGTCACCAGTTGCCCTGATCTGGATCATTACATTTGCCCCCAACCAAAAAAGAAAAATAATTAGTATATTTGTCAGACTCGAACCAGCAATCTGTCATCCATCTCAATTATTAATTAGTGTCAGAATCTTATCAGTACGCCACCAGTTTGGTGAACAACGTCTGTGCTAGTTTGTTATTATCTCCATTAAAAAAAATAATAATAATTAAAAAAAAAAACTTATGTAAAAAGAGCGAATTGCAGTTATATGTCCATTAACTATGTCTAACTACGTAGGCTACAATAGCAAAATGCTGCTGTTTTCCTTATACATTGACAATAGTGTAATGTGATATCAGTCACATCATCAATAGGCTCCGAGTATTGAAAACACATTAGTGATGATATGAACACGGTATGAAACACGGTAGAACAGATCATTCACTAGTTAAACTGATATCCCAGTAAACCCCAGCTAACACACACCTCCACGCTTCAATGGTTACACACAAATAGCTACTAAAGGCGTATGGACAAATAATCACCAATCCTTCTGAAGTATGCCTAGGCCTAAATCTGAATAATAGCGTCACATGTACAATTTAAAACTGACAGGTATCGACAGTCAGCTAGCTAGCCTACTTGCTCCATATCCTCCCAAGCCTGTCACCACCAGATAATTCAACACATGAACCAGGATTAGGTCTCTATGTCGCATTCATTTGTCGGTTTATTTTAAAACATCATGATACAAACAGTTTTCAGTCACATAGCCTACCCAAAGTATGCCATACACACAGTAGGATGTATTCAGTAGCCTACGAAAGAAAAAAGAAAAGTCTCCCACGCAACGCGTTAGTTTTCTGAATTTACTGTCCTCCGATTTTCAAACTGAGAGTCATACAATCTGGACGGGTTCCGAGTAATGTACAGTGATGAGTGGGAAACATAGGTGATGCATATTAAATACGATCGGTGGTATTTGTTGATGTGCTATCACGAACTAATCTGCTCGTCAGACGTTGCCACCACAGCCAACAGCTGGCTCCAAGCTTCGTGCTGGTTACGCACACTGTGACACAAATCTTACCTCACATTGTATATTCCACTCAAAGGCTATGGAAGTGTAAACCGATATTGAGTAGATTGGATTCTTACGGCCAACATGAACATATTAAACATTTGACGTTTACGGGGTCTGATCAGGCATCGGCGTATCTACCACCACCAGCTACCCTGATCACCAGTTGATCTGACACACCGCCGCCATGTTTGTTTCTTTGCAGCTACACTTTCGTGAAAGTAAGACAAACTCCGCTCATTTCACTATATTACCTTAAACTGAAACGATCTCTCAACATTCTTTAACAAACTACAACAATCACGGTGAGGTTTAGAAACATTACCAACCTGATAAATAAAGATGAGACGGTGAAGAGGCTTGCGTTGTCTGCTGAATCTTCCAATGTTGTGAGAAAATATTGCGCATGCGCAGATCCTAACCAGATTATTTTCTTTGATATAGACTTCCGTCAGTGTAGACGCTGAGCGCATTACTACCACCCAGTGGTCAAAGTTGAGACACTGCAGGTGAACGGGGTATAATGTTATCTTATAGATATCATGAAACTTTGATAATATTTAACCAATTATGGGTCAATTTGCATCTCGTTAAAAACCAAAGATCTAGCTGTTGGATAGAGCCAGAGTTAAAATCTTTATTTCATTTTTACAACATATTTGTGTCCTACGTTTTAACAGGAAAGATTTGGATACAGCCTTTCTCATCTCATGAATACAAACATATTATTATTATATTATATAATATTATTTACAAGTCTTTATTATGTCTTAAATGCAATTACTAATGTCTAATCTTCATGTATTTTATGCCCCTGTAAAGCACTTTGAATGACCTTGTCTGAATTGTGCTAAAAAAAAATGATTTAATGGCGTTATTCCAGACTGTAACATAATGAAAGGTGTAAAAGTGAAGCACAGTGAATGCTTTCCTTGTGCACTGTACAGAAACAGGTTTTACAACACAGTGGTTCAGCAGACAGATTGATCTCACAACGCCAATCAAACATCTGCAGTAGCGTAAACAATCATTCTAGTTTAAAAACAGATTACTCATAAAAATGACAGAATTCTCAAAATGTAAAAGAAAATGCAGATACTGTCTCAAAGTATTGACCAAACTTGGACCCAAAAATCACAATTACACACGTTTGTGAACATACACCAGGGCATCAGGGTGGGAGATGTGAGTATGATGGTTAGACAGGCTTAATACAGACAGACAGACAGACAGACAGACAGACAGACAGACAGGTTTAATACAGACAAACAGGCTTAATACAGACAGACAGACAGACAGACAGACAGACAGACAGACAGACAGACAGACAGACAGACAGGCTTAATACAGACAGACAGACAGACAGACAGACAAACAGGCTTAATACAGACAGACAGGCTTAATACAGACAGACAGACAGATAGACAGACAGACAGACAGGCTTAATACAGACAGACAGACAGACAGGATTAATACAGACAGACAGGCTTAATACAGACAGACAGACAGACAGACAGACAGACAGACAGACAGACAGACAGACAGACAGACAGACAGACAGAAAGGTTTAATACAGACAGACTGGCTTAATACAGACAGACAGACAGACAGGCTTAATACAGACAGACAGGTTTAATACAGACAGACAGGCTTAATACAGACAGACAGACAGAAAGACAGACAGATTTAATACAGGCAGACAGTCTTAATACAGACAGACAGGTTTAATACAGACAGACAGACAGACAGGTTTAATACAGACAGACAGACAGACAGACAGACAGACAGACAGACAGGTTTAATACAGACAGACAGTCTTAATACAGACAGACAGACAGACAGACAGATTTAAAACAGACAGACAGGCTTAATACAGACAGACAGTCTTAATACAGACAGACAGACAGACAGACAGACAGACAGACAGACAGACAGACAGACAGACAGACAGACAGGTTTAATACAGACAGACAGGCTTAATACAGACAGACAGACAGACAGACAGACAGACAGACAGACAGACAGACAGGTTTAATACAGACAGACAGGCTTAATACAGGAAGGTGATATTCCTCTCTCGTTGTCGCCGCGCCGGCTTCACTTTGCGCTCCCCGTGTGAAGTGACGGGCGGAGGAGCGCCATTGTGATGTTTCAACCGGCCCGACAAAATGATAAACAGTTCTCAACTTTTCCAACGCTGCTCTCCTATTCCGATGAATTTGTCTGGCAGAAACCTTCCTCATATTACCTTTATCTGCACCAACCCGTCTGTGCTCTGAATCAGCCACAAATCTCTTCACAGTACGAAGATCACACTTAAGTTTTCGTGAAATATCTAATGTTTTTGTACCTTGTCCAAGGTATTGCACTATTTGACACTTTTAGGCAGCAGAGAGATCCTTTTTCTTTCCCATATTGCTTGAAACCTGTGGCCTGCTTAATCATGTGGAACGTCCTTGTTAAGTAGATTTCCTTTGATTGGGCTTACTTAGCAAACTGATTATCACAGGTGTCTGAGATTGATTTCAATGATCCAAAGCGCCCTGAGACACAATACTGTTAGTAGAATTTAATTTGGCTTATGATTGTATAATATTTTAATGCTCAATACATGCCTTCTGCCTGTTGAACTTTGTCCCAGTGAACTTAAAGAACTCCAAAGTGTTTTTGCTTTAGCCTTGAAGAAGAAAACTGCCTAATGAGAGTTTGGCACATACAGAGGTATGACACATTCATGTGCACAGTGATTGAGAGTTGATGGGGGAGTAAAAAGACTCCCCAAATTTCCCATATTCTGTTATCTGCCTAATTAAAAATCTTTCTGCTTTCGCCAGCAAAACAAGGGCTGGACACACAAACCGAGTGTATACGCCTACACAATTTTTTGGACCATATAACCTCTGCTATTTCTGTTCAATCTTTGTCTCAATCCATGTATGCTTAACAATGTAAGACTTGTGATGCATTGATTGTTTGACCCTTGTATGCTGAAACAAGTAAATTCACCTGCTTTTGAAGAAGCCTGACTCAAATCCTTTTATTCAAACACTTGGGTAAATAATTCTAGTAACAAATACCATCCATGAGTTTAAATTAAATACAAAAAATTAAATGTTTATGACACTTAATTCCAACTTGCATAATAATTTGTGACAGACTGTAATTCTTAGTCGGGGTGCTCCAGTGGTGTAGTGGATAGAGCGCGTACCATATTGGCTCCGGCCTTCGTTGCAGTGGTCGCGGGTTCAAATCCAACCCGTGGACCTTTACTGCAGGTCATCCCCCCTCTCTCTCTCTGTCTCTCTCTCCCCATTTCAACTCTGTACTGTCTAATAAAGCTATCTCTCTCTCTCTCTCTCTTTCTCTCTCTGTCTCCCCATTTCAACTCTGTACTGTCTAATAAAGCTATCTCTCTCTCTCTCTCTCTCTCTCTGTCTCCCCATTTCAACTCTGTACTGTCTAATAAAGCTTGAAAATGCAAAAAAATAATCTTTAAAATAAATAATAATCTTAGACTAGTTCCACAGTATCATGATGATCATCTTGTGTCTCCTCCTCAGCCTGTGGAAGACTTCAGCACCTTCTTCTCTGCTGTCATCGACGATAAGGATAGTTCAGAGAGAACTGGTCTTATGTTAACCCTTCTCCACTAGAGTGTGTGTGTGTGTGTGTGTGTGTGTGTGTGTGTTACAGTCTCTGTGCGTGTGTGTTTTATGTGTGTGTGTGTGTGTGTGTTTGTGTTTTACAGTCTGTGTGTGTGTGAGAGAGTGAGTGTGTGTGTGTGTGTGTCTGTCTTTGTGAGAATGTGTGTGTGTGTGTGTGTGTGTGTGTGTATGTGTGTGTGCGTGTGTGTGTGTGTGTGTGTGTGTAACCAGCTGTGAACTGAGCCCTGGTTTGCGTTGGTGTTAAACGGTTCATGTGAGGCAGCAGTGTAACCTCTGTGCTCCTCTGTTTCCAGTCGTTTGCCCGGATCAAGAGGTGGCTGGACCACGCCAAGTCTTCCCCCAACCTGACGGTCATCGCTGGGGGGAACTGTGACGACAGTAAGGGATACTTTGTGGAGCCCACCATCATCCAAAGCACCGACCCTAAGGACCCCATCATGAGCGAGGTACACAACCAGGGTTTTCCTGGCTCAGAATGGGCCTTTGGGGGGTGAGAACACGGAACAACTTTTTTGGGGTCTGGACTGCAACAGTAAAGGTGCAAAGTTGGTTAATTTTAAGAGCAGTGTGTTGTTGAGAAAGGGGAGTTTCAATGATTGTTTTATTACGATTATTTTGTTGTCATGATGGAGGGAAGCAGTAATATAAAGCATCCTCCAGCCCTACGAGAAGGAGGACTTGTATTTGGCTGAACTAGAAATGCATTTGGAGAGGTTTTAAATAGCTAAATATATTCTCAATTGTTGCCATTCTGGCGCTGGTGATTTTCGCCCAAAATGTCTCTATGCAAGAAAAACCACAAGGTCTAAAGATGGAGGCAGTGATTCTGGAGAACGCTGGATGGAAAAAATATGACATTTTCTATGCATAATAAATGTTTTTTGTTTTAATTTACTTTTAGTTTTTGCTTTTACGTGACTTAATGATGTTGTGGATGTATCTATTTATAATCCCTTACATGTGCTGTGTGTGCACTGAAAAAGAAATCCAGGATTAAGACAGCCTAGACTCTGTAAACGTGTATGTTAACAAATGGGAACACCGTAGCTAGAGAGAGAGAGAGAGAGAGAGAGACAGAGAGAGAGAGAGAGAGCGAGCGAGAGACTCTGTGTCTAATAGAAGATCTTTGTGCATCTGTGTGTTTAATAGAAGATCTTTGTTCCTCTGAGAGAGAGAGAGAGAGAGAGACTCTGTGTCTAATAGAAGATCTTTGTGCATCTGTGTGTTTAATAGAAGATCTTTGTTCCTCTGAGAGAGAGAGAGAGAGACTCTGTGTCTAATAGAAGATCTTTGTTCCTCTGAGAGAGAGAGAGAGAGAGAGAGAGACTCTGTGTCTAATAGAAGATCTTTGTGCATCTGTGTGTTTAATAGAAGATCTTTGTTCCTCTGAGAGAGAGAGAGAGAGAGAGAGAGAGAGAGAGACTCTGTGTCTAATAGAAGATCTTTGTTCCTCTGTGTCTAATAGAAGATCTTTGTTCCTGTGTGTGTGTGAGAGAGAGAGAGAGAGAGAGAGAGAGAGACTCTGTGTCTAATAGCAGATCTTTGTGCCTGTGTGTCTCACTCTTATATGAGATCTTCCGGCCCGTTCTGGCCGTTTACGTTTATCCAGAGAAGGACTACAAAGAAGTTCTTCAGCTGATTGACAACACGTCACCGTTCGCCCTGACAGGAGCTGTGTTCGCCCAGGACCAGTAAGACTAGTGTGTGTGTGTGTGTGTGTGTGTGTGTGTGTGTGAGTGTCTGTCTGTGTGTCTCTGTCTGTGTGTGTGTGTGTGTGTGTGTGTGTGTGTGTGTGTGTGTGTGAGTGTGTGTGTGTGTGTGTGTGAGTGTGTGTGTGTGTGTGTGTGTGTGTGTGTGTGTGTGTGTGTGTGTGTGTGTGTGTGTGTGAGTGAGTGAGTGTGTGTGTCTGTCTCTGTCTGTGTGTGTGTGTGTCTGGACTCTGTCTGTCTGTGTGTGTGTGTGTAAGACTATCTATCCTGTGTGTGTGTAAGACTAGTCTGCCCTGTGTGTGTGTGTGTGTGTGTGTGTGTGTGTGTGTGTGTGTGTGTGTGTGTGTGTGTGTGTGTCTGTCTGTCTGTCTGTCTGTGTAAAGGCCAGGACACACCGGTCCGACTACCCGAAAATGGAGACTGCCGATTCAGGGAGCTCCAGTCTTCCCGTCGCGGCCAATAAAGTGCAAAGAACACACCGAGCCGACTGCTGACTTTCCGTACGCTCTGCGCTTGCGCGGGACGTAATGTCTCCATAACAGCAGGCGGCGCTAATCTGTATTGTGGCCCGAAACAATACGGAAGCCGGAAATGATGGGACGGCTCTCTAGACCATAAACATAGATAGAAATACGTATTTATATTTATGGACCATAAAGAGCAGCATTTTTAGCAGAGAGTGTCGAGCATGGTGTCGAGCAGTCAACAAGGGTTGATGCATGTGAGTACTCGCTGAACGAAACAAACAAACACATTAAAACGATGGCTAGCTGTTGTTAGCTGTTTGTGCTACCCGCCTCACTTCCGGGCTTCACTGATTCGCTAGCCCTCCACAAATCAAATTGCTCTAACTGAAAGACTGCCCATGTTCAATCGGCTCAAAAGAAGCCCGACGACATCTACGACGACCGATTTCACGGCACACACCAAACAGATTTGTGTCCCCGCCCCCTCCAGACTCTACGACGGCAATTATCGGGCCGGTGTGTCCGGGCCTTAAGACTAGTCTGTATTTTTAGCTGCATGTTTGTAGGTTTTAATCAGTGTTTGAGTTTACTGATACAGCTATGGAGTCCCTTTGGAAAAGCCTGATACACACACACACACACACACACACACAGACACACACACACACACACACACACACACACACACACACACACACACACACACACACACACACACACAAACTGACTGTAGCTATGTCTTGATTCAGGGGTTGCAGCCTTGGTAGGACGCAGTCTCGCGGTCTATGAAGGCTATAGCCTATGAAGGCCGATTTTAAGGCCGGTTTTGAGGCCAACGAGCCTTGTTAAACGGGACGGTCTCCGCAGGTCTCCGTTTACGAGCATTTCCGGTTTACGTAACAAGCCGTTACCTTGCGTGACGACTCGCCGCTCCTGTGCTGCCTAGCAACCCTGATTGCTGCCAACGGAGACAGCCCTGTCAATGGAGGAAAAAAGAAAAAGAAGTTGCCTACCAGACGAAAAGAAAAAAAAGTACAAGAAAAAAAGAAAGGAAGATAAAAGTTAAGAAGATGGAGCAACACGTTGCTGTTTTGTTAATTTTTATTTTATTGTATGCCATCTCTGAAAAAACGCAATGAATCATGGGATATGTTGGGCCACGAAGGATACATCTGATGCAGCCTTCAAAACTGCTTCAAAACCGTGAAACGAAGGCTGCATTTCACGACCGCATATGAGGAGCCTTGCGAGGAGCCTTGCAAATGGGACAGCCTTTGCGCGCCGCTATGACGCAATCGGTCTTCAAATGCAGCCTACGAGGCCGGTTCCAAGACCGCAACCCCTGAATCAAGACACAGCCATTGAAAAGGCTCTGTCCGTCTCTGCACTAGAATGTTTCTGAGGACGTCATCAAACCCTGCACACTCAGCTGACCTCCTCTCACTGGTTTTTAATCTGAATCAAAGTCCAGCTCAAACATTTTATTAATATTTTGAGTGGTTTTTTAAAACTCTTAATGTAAAAGAATCAGTGTTTCTGAATCATGAATGGTTTCTGCTTGTCCTGCTCTCCTGTCTCGGTAATCTAAACATCTTTTATCTGCTGATGTCGGCGTTTTGAACTGAGGGGAATTATGTTTGTGTGAATGGATCATGAAGATAATCTCTGGCTGCAGCCCTCCAGCAAACTAAAACATATCAGGTCAATATCACAATATAAAAAGTGTTCTTGTATGAGCACCACTGTTTCTAATGTGCTAGTTCTAACAGTTTTATGAGTCTAAATAAATGATAATCATTTTAGAATGTGTGTGTTAAAGCGCTAGTGTTCCTGGGGCTGTAGTAACAGGTGAGGTGTACCTGAGAGGCAGACTGAGTCCTTATGAGGACTGACGGCTCCAGCAGATATCTGCACTTGAATCCAAGCTGATGTTGAACTGCTGATGAACTGCTGATGTTAATGTTAACTGTTGAAAGGTCAAAGCTCTGGACCGGTCACTCAGGGTTAGTTGGTCTTTTATAAACTCTCTGAGGTCTGTTCTGTATTTTCATCTTTTGCCTCAAACTAAAGATTCATTCTATTTTCAGAAGATGTCTGCCTTAGTAACTCTGTACATTCACAAAGCTACGTTTTGACAATAAATATAAAATTATGAACATCAAAAGGTGCTTTTTTAGATTCTTTCTTATGGCCGGTTAGGTGCTGGTCCACACTTAACCCTTTCACACCAACAGGAACCAAGAGCCAGTTCAAAACTGGTTCCAGCCTTATCCCAGTTATGAACCGGTTGGTTTCACATCGACCGGAGACAGCCATGGAGCCGGCAAGAGAGCAACGTCATGACGTCACTGTAAACGTCTGTTTACGTCGCCCGACGCCGCTGCTTTGTGGCTAACGCTAAAGCTAGTGGTAGCTTTAAGCACAACAACAACAGCGGCGAAAACGTCTTATTTTTACACGTGTTGCCTCACACGTTGCTTTGTTAACCACAGGTACTGCAGATGGAAATTAGCAAACTGCTATAATCTGGTAAAATCTTTTTCTTTGTGAGATTAATGTTATTTTGCACATGACAAATAAACCAACCAAACAGGACCCATTCAGCGTATTTCCGCCGGTCGATTAGATCGCCCGGAGCCGGCTCTCTTAAACCAAAAAACTTTCTCTAGCTCCGAACTAGCTCCAATTTTTGCGGCGGTGTGAAAGGGGTGAGAAACACATACAGCGCCAAAGGCTGTTTGATAGCAGCACAGGGATCTAGTAAAGATGGATCAGTCAACAGACTCACTGATCTTTGGTATTTTATTGTAAAGTCACCAGAATGTGGGAAACAAATTAGAATCTCACATTTTTAATATTCACATTTTGGCTTTAAGATCGGCCACCGGGCCTGTTAGAAAAATATTTCATGTTCTTTTAACCAGAGTTGAAGAAGGAAAAACAAGTAGAAGATTTATTTCAAAGCTTAAAGGTTTATTATCTAAATTGAGTGAGCAGAAACATGTCGGCCTACATGGAGCTTATTGGTTCTCAAAAAGCGTCCCCAGTAAGACTGAAGACAAAATGGTGGGACAAAGTTTTATATGGAAACAAATACATTAATTCTGATTGGTTGACTATGTGTTAGAGGCTGGCCGTAGATGTTAGGCTTGGCTTCCCGATGACGTCTTCTTCTTGCTGGTCTTCATAAGATACATTTCATGGTTTACACTACCCTGCTCATAAGAGAGGTGAAGGGAGGGTGCGGGTCGCTGCTAGGCCGGTTGTCATCTGCAGGCACATCCCACACAAATAGTTCTCCCCTGACCTTGGACAAAGTATCTACTGAAACTGCCTGCCTCTGTATATACAGTGTTGTTATGTGCACTTAAAATGGTGAATGAATGTGAAGTTACTAAACATACAAAAGTGTATGAGTTTAAAAAGCACAAGAGTATAAAATTAAGATTTATTCTCACAGGATTTATTTAAATGAATATGCCGGTCCAGTTTGGAACCCCTGCTCTGTCACACCTGTTCCACTGTCACAGACCTTCAGGGGTAAGATCTTAAATTCATCCTTATTGAAAAAGCATGGAAACATGCTCTCAGTGAAAGTGTGTGTGAAGATGTGTATGTGTGTGTCAGTGTCAGCATCAGAGAACTAGTTTTCCTTTGAGAAAGTCCAGATTGACTCTGATCCTTTTACAAAATGTAAAATAGGATGGAATCAGATAATCTCTTGGAAATGAGTGTCTACAACAGAATATTTTTATACCTATTTCACATGAAAACAGGACTCTGCATTTATTACATGATATATTCACACATCATATGCTGAGAAAGAAAATCCTAGTATATTCTCTCTCCTACATGTTTTGATCTATGACAAACAGAGTAAATTATTGTTTGCTGATGCCTTAATAACTCTGACAATAACTGATAGTTTAAACACACTTGTGTTTCTTCAGGGAGGAGTTTGAGGTGAAGCTTTTCATACATTTGACACAACAGTACGGTTTGTGTCCTGTGTGGATTCTCTCATGCACTGAGAGGTTAGACGATGAGTAGAACCGTTTGTCACAGTGTTGACATTGGTACTCTTTGACTCCAGTGTGGATACGCTCATGAGCCCGGTGTGAGCTGTAGGAACTGAAGACTTTCCCACATTCCTGACATGGGTAGATTTTTTCCTTTGTGTGAATGTTTCTGTGTTTATTGTAAGAACTTAGCTGGGTGAATCTCTGGCCACAGTCCTCACAGCTGAACGGCTTCTCTCCAGTGTGAATACGTTGATGGACTTTGAGGTGTCCTGATGTAGAGAAGGTTTCCCCACACTGGTCACATCTGTATGACTTCTCTCCAGTGTGAATACGTTGGTGGCGTTTGAGGTGTCCTGATGTAGTGAAGGTTGTCCCACATTGGTCACAGCTGTACGGCTTCTCTCCGGTGTGGATTCTCTGATGTCTTGTTAGGTCTGACCTCGATATGAACTCTTTCTTACACTGTTGACAGCAGTAAGGTTTAGGTTTCTTTGTTCCTTTTTGTTTCTGTAGTGACAGACAGACAGAAATACAAAGACAGAGTATGAGTGAGGCAGAGATGTGCAGTCAGGGTCGGCAGTAGGGATGGGAATCGTTAGGATTTTACAACAGATGAAAAGACGACAAGGACTTTAATACTCAAATAGATTGGAGACACAGGTCACACACATTAGGGTGGGGCCAGTCATCACATAGAAGGGACACTGACAGGACAAGACAATGTTTACCAAAATAAAACAGGAAACGGGGAAATATGAAAAGATGACACCAGAAAATAGGGAGCTTGACAAGTCAGGGGTTGACACTAAGGTTTCAAAAGCACTTGCCCATAGGCTAATCATTACCTGTACTTGCATAGTGCAAGTACAGGTAATGTTTTACTTGCCCGAATGTCGTGCTCACTTGCCCAAGGCTAATTAAATTATACATTTTAGCGAACCGTATCTCTTAAATGCAAACACTGCTTACTTGTCTCATCCTGAACACAAACAACCAACAACAATTCATATAAGCCTAGATATCATGACATCACACTACACCAAGCGCTTGGTCCTGCTGCAGCATCGTGAAAGGGCCTCTTTTTGCCATGCACCTGGCCCAGGGGCTCAGAAAACTCACTCTAGCTCAGAGTCAAGCTGAATGTTAGCTTCCACACAAATGTTCAGAACATTTTTACTTATTTAAAAAGGTCACATTGTGCCAAAAAGTGATCGTGTGCCATTCAATGATTAAAGTCCACCATGTTAAAGCTATTGCCCAGTTATACTGTAAGTAAGGAGGGGTTCATTAATTTCTATTCATATTGATACCATTATAAAGACTCCACAATCCAAATCTTTATCGATAGCCTACTTTTCTACTTTTCTTGTTAAAAGAGAACTGGTATTATTGCTTTAATTGCTTATAAGCTGAGCAGAGCTAAGGATAGGACTAGGTCCATAGCCAATCATTCCATATTTAGGCCTACTATTTAGTATTTATTTTATATTGCTGGGAAAACAAGTTTTTCATTCAAACTGTATTATTCAAGCTTCTCGCGAAAAACTCAAATTTCTTTTTTTCTTGATGTTACATTTGAAAACATCATGATGTCATTTTATTGACTTGTGCCTAATAATCAGTTTACTGAGCCGACCTGAACACATCACATTTTTTTTAAGCCAACTACTTCTTATCCTGCAGGTTTTGATATGGATTTAAAAACTATCAAATGTTTTAACTGCGGGACTTGCTATAGTCTCGTTTGTTGATCACCGCTGCATTGAATGAATGATGAGACGGTGCCGAGCTCGTCTGCAGCGACAGCGGCTCAGAGGACAGAGTTTTTTTGTTTTTTTTGGGAGACGGAGTTGAAGCGGGTTGAAGGAGTTTCTTCAAGACAGTCGAAGGTACAACACTTTTACAGTCCATGATGCGGTCCAGTGATGGAATAATACGTCGAAGTAGGGCTAATTAGATGAAGATGACCCGACTCGATATTTAAAATTACATCATGTGAACTACTGGACTCCATAGCGGTATCTACAAGCTCAAACGTTATTGATTTATATGTTTTGGATATAGCGGAACCAGGTCCATAGAGCCGGCTTTCGGAACGTAGACAGCGAAACTGCGCACAGCTTGTGTGTGTGTGAGAGAGAGATAGAGGGCGAGAGATGCTGGCCGCAGCTGCTCAACTGCAAATATAGCCGATCTATTTTGTGTGAGTTAGCAGGAAAAAAAGGTTTCTAAAACACATGAATAAATAGATAAGACTACTGAGAACCCCACTTAAATCCACTTGCCCGTTCGGGAAACCAAAGAGCAATCTCAACTTGCCCAAACATTATTTTCACTTGCCCCGGGCAAGCGGGAAACCGCTGCAAGTCTTGACAAATATGAAAGATGACACCAGAAAATAGGGAGCTTGACAAGTCTTGACAATTGCCAACAGACATAAATAGATATCTATCAATAACAGAAGTCTCAAGAATCATTTTGATTCTTCTCTCCATTAGAAATGATATCATGATATTAAAAGACTCAACAGTTGCATTATAACTTTGTCAAGTTACATTGTTAATCCCACTCCCTGTTTCCCCACTATGCAGATGCTTTACAGACAGTAATACGACACCCTTTGTCCTTAGACCCAGGAGGCTGAGGAACAACTCCCCCATAAAGAAACACTTTAACAGGTAAAAACAGAAGAAACGTCATAATAACACCATAGTAACATAAAGTGTATAGTCACCGTTTGTGGAGAACTCATGCTTCTTCCTCGGTGGCAGCAGATAGTAACCAGAGACGGTGTTTGTGTGTCGAGCTCACAGACGTTTGGTCAGACCACAGACCTGTAAAGAAAAGGTGACAATGATTAGCTAATGTAAGCTAAACCAACTAGTGTGCTAGCTCTGTTTGATAGCATGTGCTGCTAGGTAGTGAGCAACGTTCTTAAATCAACCATCAACGTCATTCAGTGATCAGCAGTGTTACAGGGTGTAACAGTCAGTTTGATAACATGTAGCGCCACTAGGTGTCGCCTCCTTTTGTTTTCTGTCTGCTTGTATATCAGTACGCTGAGCAGTATTTCTTGCCCTGTGAATATAATGGCTATCTATCTACGGACTAGTGATGTATTACCAAACGTTTAGTTTAGTTAGGTTGCTTCTTCTGCTGTGTCCGGCTGAGGACAGCCGTATTATAAACAGGGGGAATATGTAACAGTCAGTTTTATACATGTAGCGCCTCCTCTGTTTGTTGTGGAATGTAATGTTGACCATGAAGAAGAGCATGTGCTTCTCCGCTCTGCTACAGTAACTATGCAGCCTAAGAGTGAAGTCTCTCTTTTATATTCTTTATTTTGTAATGAGTTGGTGTAGGCAGGAATCTGGGACTATGTTCCTGAAAGCATGTCTGCTTAATAGATATAGTGCCGTAGAGACCTGGCTTGATATGGTCAATGTGGAATAAAAGTACAGTGAGAAGAATCCCACACGTTGCCTACCAAGTCTTCATGCTAACCGGAGCTAATGCTATCAGACCATAACTACAACCTGCACCATTCACCATACAAGGGGGAACAAACCTTTAACATTACAGAATCAACTACAGAGGCTACTACCAACAGCAACACTCACTCACTGCAAAGGAGGATTCTCTAGTCCATTGTGACAGCCAGTGCTGCTGAATCCACTTCTGTAAATGTTGAGAGAGAAGAGCCCTATCAGCCATTCCCCATAAAGAATTTGAAATAAACAAGTTACTTTTACTTAGCACGTCTGGGGTCACGTATCTTGGGCTTGTTTTTCTAAAGTGCAGTTGTTTATTTGTGCTTTGAGTGAGCTCTAACTAAGTAGTTGGTTTTGATATGTTAACAAGGTAAGGAGGAAGACAATAGGCTCGTCTGAGATGAGCTGCAACACGCCTCAAAACACAAGTAGACGGTTAGTCGGGGGAGGGACCAAAAACAGAGACTTGAAATACTGCAATTGAAAAGAAACTAAAAACAACAAGAAATACTTCTAAAGGAGCACAACTCAAAACAAGAAACAAGATATAACCCCATAAATCTTTTGCCAGTTCCTACATTTCATTTTAGCCTACATGATGAACACAGAAGATACTTTACTGATCAAACAAATGGGGCTTAGTAGTTCACCCTTGACTACACTAATATGATAGATAGATTAACCAAAACACTTTTAAACAGTAAGTTTCAGTCCAGCATATGTCTGCTTGTTATTTTTCATTCTTTAGCTCACACTGTCGGTTATGGTTTACTGACACTGGAGCCTGTTTTAATATCCCCATGTCCACCGCAGAAACAGTGATCCAAACAGACGTTAAGTAAAGGGAAAAGTTTGGACCTGAACATGGACATCTTTGATTTCCACTCACGCACAAAAGATAAAAATAAAAGACAAACCCAGAACATACAGATAAGAACCTTGGCGACACGGTTTAGTGATTACGTAAGAAAGAGCAGGAGCCTTTAGTAAAAGTTCCCTCCAGATATGGGCGGTGTAGCTCTGAGACTCTGCTGTGTGTAAGACAAGCTGAGGCTAATACTGTAGGCTACATGTCCTGCTGGGAGTTTGAAAGATAATAACGACCACTATCTTGTGATAGAAAACGACCTATACAACAGTACCTGTACCAGAGGCGAGTTGACGGTACAATGTAGCGGGAAAGAGCCATAACAGTAAACAGTAAACGCGGGAGGCGCCGCCATGTTTGTTTCTTTGCAGCTACACTTTCGTTAAAGTAAGACAAACTCCGCTCATTTCATATATTACCTTAAACTGAAACGATCTCTCAACATTCGCTAACAAACTACAACAATCACGGTGAGGTTTAGAAACATTACCAACCTGATAAATAAAGATGAGACGGTGAAGAGGCTTGCGTTGTCTGCTGAATCTTTCAGTGTTGTGAGAAAAGACCGCGCATGCGCAGTTCGTAACCAGATGCTTCTTCTCCTTCATATAGACTTCCGGCAGTGTAGACGTTGCTGAGCGCATTACTACCACCCAGTGGTCAAAGCAGAGACACTGCAGGTGAATGGGGTATAATGTTATCTTATAGATATCATGAAACTTTGTTCAGTTGATTACTGACATTGGAGCTTTTCTTTTTACTATAGTATTTCCCCCAGAATGTTACAAATAGGCCTATGTAAATGCAAATTTGGCAATAGTAATTATGGGTAAATATGTATCTTTCGATAAACCAGAAATCTAGACGTTTTTTTAACAACCTATTAGTGTCCAAAGTTTTTGGAGAAAAGATTTGGGATTTTTCATTCCATAAATGAAAAATAATTTCCAGGGCCTACAGTTCTTATTAACATGAAAATTTAGTTTAGTTTAGTTTAGTTTATTTGTTTATAGTTTCGTGGACAGTCCCCTTTGAGAAGGAGCAGCTTTAGCCTATTTGGCTAATTTCCAGCTGTAGTCCCCGGCCAGTTGTCAGTAGGCAACCTACAATACATAACAGTAAAAAAAAAATTAAAAAATACATTACATTTATAATTACAGCAGGCCTGAGCAAGAAGGGGAAAAAGACAAACAAACATATTGCACACAGTTGGAGCAAGATGTCTCATAAATAAGGCAAAAACCAACATATTAGCAAATTCTTCTGTATTAAACTTCAGAATAGTGCTAAGAATGATTATGGAATGTTTATTTTATGCAAGTGCTTTAGAATTTTTGCTTCATATCATTATTTGATATGCAACTGTAAAAAATTCAGACAAAAAAAAGACACATACAGTACTTGAAATATTTGTCACACCTTGGAATAAATAATGTGGATAATAGATGCTGCTGACTGTATTTAGGTAATGCTGATATATTCTAAAATAGCAGCATTTGTTTTTGGATTAACAGTTACAGCAGCAGTCATTGGCAATGACATTCTTAAGTCCCAGGCTCCTCTCAACAATGTGATATAGAAGAAGAAGAAAACGTGAAGAGAGCAACACCTGAGACACAAATAAACCCAACAGTAGAGCAAGGACACAGTGCAGATTAAAGTGTAGAGTTAAGATGCATTTTATAAGTAAATTTAGAATGCAAAATGAACTAAGTGTAGACTAAATAGAATACTGTGGGTGGAAACAGCAATACAAATAACTAGTGAAATAGGATACTGTTCATGTAATAGAATAATGTTCTATAGGGAGAGGGCAGTGTGGAGGGTGAGGCGATGGTGTCGTCTGTGGACCTGTTTGCCCTGTATGTAAACTGTGATAGATAGATAGATAGATAGATAGATAGATAGATAGATAGATAGATAGATAGATAGATAGATAGATAGATAGATAGATAGATAGATAGATAGATAGATAGATAGATAGATAGATAGATAGAGCAATGGATAGGCCTGTATGCAAACTACAGGGAATCCAGTGAGTCATCATTGTTTGCTGATGCCTTAATAACTCTGATAATAAAATGCATGTGAAATACAGATGTGTCTGTTGTATCTGTTCCACAGAAACAAAGCTGAAATGTATTTGATTTATTCAGTCCAGTATTTAATAAAATGACAAAACAGCTCAAAACTTTAAGCAGTATAAGAATCTGGAGATAACATGATATAATGTTCAATTCAAACATTAAAAATACTTCAAGGTCAAAACAAAGAAACTATATTCATATACAAGTTGCTCAAAGTGAATATGGTTAAGGATGGGTGTCTCATTCTGCCCATTAAAGGATTATTTCACTCTTTTTAAAACAATTTTCATGTCTTTCTTTAAATATTTCAACTAACAAAATGATTACAATTTCTAAATATTCAACATTATGAGTTTTCACTTTCGCTCCCTATCATACTTCTTCAGCTGAATCATATACATTCAAGCTAGCAATGCAGTTTAGCTCCAAGCCAATTAAAGGGCTCTTTCAGTTTTTCAGATAGTTCATACTCCTAATAATTCATAATTAATTTTCTAAATAAAACAGTTCATTAGAATAACCATATGTCTACAACAGAATAGTTGTATACTTATTTCACATGAGAACAGGGCTCTGCATTTATTACATGATATATTCACACATCATATGCTGAGAAAGAAAATCCTAGTATATTCTCTCTCCTACATGTTTTGATCTATGACAAACAGAGTAAATTATTGTTTGCTGATGCCTTAATAACTCTGATAATAACTGATAGTTTAAACACACTTGTGTTTCTTCAGGGAGGAGTTTGAGGTGAAGCTTTTCATACATTTGTCACAACAGTACGGTTTGTGTCCTGTGTGGATTCTCTCATGCTGTGAGAGACGAGACGATGAGTAGAACCGTTTGTCACAGTGTTGACATTGGTACTCTTTGACTCCAGTGTGGATTCTCTCATGCACTGAGAGGTCAGACGATGTGTAGAACCGTTTGTCACAGTGTTGACATTGGTACTCTTTGAGTCCAGTGTGGATACGCTCATGAGCCCGGTGTGAGTTGTAGCAACTGAAGACTTTCCCACATTCCTGACATGGGTAGATTTTTTCCTTTGTGTGAATGTTTCTGTGTTTATTGTAAGAACTTTGCTGGGTGAAACTCTGGCCACAGTCCTCACAGCTGAACGGCTTCTCTCCAGTGTGAATACGTTGGTGGACTTTGAGGTGTCCTGATGTAGAGAAGGTTTCCCCACACTGGTCACAGCTGTACGACTTCTCTCCAGTGTGAATACGTTGGTGGACTTTGAGGTCTCCTGATTGAGTGAAGGTTTTCCCACATTGGTCACAGCTGTACGGCTTCTCCCCAGTGTGAATACGTTGGTGGCGTTTGAGGTTTCCTGATATAGTGAAGGTTTCACCACACTGGTCACAGCTGTACGGCTTCTCTCCAGTGTGGATTCTCTGATGAATCGTTAGGTCTGACCTCGATATGAACTCTTTCTTACACTGTTGACAGCAGTGAGGTTTAGGTTTCTTTGTTCCTTTCTGTTTCTGTAGCGACAGACAGACAGAAATACAAAGACAGAGTATGAGTGAGGCAGAGATGTGCAGTCAGGGTCAGCAGTAGGGATGGGAATCGTTAGGATTTTACAACTAATGAAAAGAAGACAAGGACTTTAATACTCAAATACATTGGAGACACAGGTCACACACATTAGGGTGGGGCCAGTCATCACACAGAAGGCACCAGAGAACAGGGAGTTTGACGAGTTGTAACAATTGTCAATAGCAATAGATATACACTCACCGGCCATTTTATTAGGTACAGTGGTTCAATTTCTTGTTAACACATACAACTTATCAGCCAATCACATGGCAGCAACTAAATGCATTAAGGCATGTACACCTGGACAGCAACATACATACATACAAACCGAGCAACAGAATGGGAAAGAAAGAGGGTTTAAGTGACCTTGAACATGGCAATGTTGATGGTGCTAGATGGGCTGGTCTGAGTATTTAAGAAACTGCTGATCTACTGGGATTTTCAGTCTAAACCATCTCTAGGGTTTACAGAGAATGGCCCGAAAAAGAAAAAAATATAAATGTAAAATGCCTTGTTGATGTCAGAGGTCAGTGGAGGACTGGTTCGAGATGATAGAAAGGCAACAGTAACTCAAATAACCACTCGTTACAACCAGGGTATGCAGAATACCATCTCTGAACGCAAAACACGACCAACCTTGAAGCAGATGGGCTACAGCAACAGAAGACCCCACCGGGTGCCACTCCTGTCAGCTAAGAACAGGAAACTGAGGCTACAATTCACCAAGGCTCACCAAAATTGGACAATAAAAGATTGGAAAAATCTTGCCTGGTCTGATGAGTCTTGACTTCAGTTGAGAACGTCAGATGGTAGCGTCAGAATTTGGCATTAAGAACAACATGAAAGCATGGATCCATCCTGCCGTGCACCATCAACCATGCCATGTTCAAAGTCACCATGTGATTGGCTGATTATCTATATGTTTTTACAACCAGTGAAAATTAATTTTTGCGTGTTTCCAGAACACTTTGAAGTCATTTTCAAAACCTAAAAAATTAAAAAAAGGATTACATTTATTGATTTTTCCTTAACGGTTATAATTTACTAACCGGTTACACGTGCACAAACCCCTATTGCTAGGATATCCATTAGTGGCTTGTACACTTTAATTAGCAAGCTGTCATAATAACACCATAGTAACATAAAGTGTATAGTCACCGTTTGTGGAGAACTCATGCTTCTTCCTCGGTGGCAGCAGATAGTAACCAGAGACGGTGTTCGTGTGTCGAGCTCACAGACGTTTGGTCAGACCACAGACCTGTAAAGAAAAGGTGACAATGATTAGCTAATGTAAGCTAAACCAACTAGTGTGCTAGCTCTGTTTGATAGCATGTGCTGCTAGGTAGTGAGCAACGTTCTTAAATCAACCATCAACGTCATTCAGTGATCAGCAGTGTTGCAGGGGGAACAAACCTTTAACATTACAGAATCAACAACAACTACAACTAAGTCTCCCTTTTATATTCTTTATTTTGTAATGAGTTGGTGTAGGCAGGAATCTGGGACTATGTTCCTGAAAGCATGTCTGCTTAATAGATATAGTGCCGTAGAGACCTGGCTTGATATGGTCAATGTGGAATAAAAGTACCGTGAGAAGAATCCCACACGTTGCCTACCAAGTCTTCATGCTAACCGGAGCTAATGCTATCAGACCATAACTACAACCTGCACCATTCACCATACAAGGGGGAACAAACCTTTAACATTACAGAATCAACTACAGAGGCTACTACCAACAGCAACACTCACTCACTGCAAAGGAGGATTCTCTAGTCCATTGTGACAGCCAGTGCTGCTGAATAAACTTCTGTAAATGTTGGAGCCATTTAGAGATTTTTTGTGTTTAATATATTTTAAGTAAATACATTTTTAGTTTATGGCAAATTATGATTCATGAATTAAGTGTAGGAAATATTAATCATGTTTATTCATATGTATATCAACGCATTTTGTTTATGTGGTGATTGGTAATGTGTGTCACCTGGGGTGTCGTGCTCTACCTTATAGGGGAGGGACTTTGCTTTCATTCAGGTTGGAAGGCAGAGAGCCAACAGTTTTTTGATCACGCTCACGCTCGCACATTACTTCATATTATCTCACATTTAGAAGTATTTTTGTCTAGTAAGAACCCTGTTTTTTGGCCGCAAATCAGTGACATTGTTTTGAGTTTTTTATGTTTTTTTTATTGGAAAGTCAACCGGAGTTTTGTTTAATAAATCACACTCAACATCAAATTAAACATTCTCCGTGCGTGTGTCAGACTTTCTCTGCCTAAAGGAACCAGAAGAGCAAACATAGGGTTTGCCGCTTCAGAGTCAAAAAATTCCACGAGTCTGACAAACTTTTGGAAGGAACAAGGAAGACGGGCGCGCGCAGCTCCGTTTGGATACGCGTGAGTAAACAAACCCATGGATGAGCCGTGCACAATAAAGCGCTTGCTAATATGGATGTGCGGATGAGATCCGCGTTTAAAGCCCCATTCTAACTGTCTGTTTGATATGAACTATGATGCGATCGCTAAACAAAAAAAAGGTGACAAAGGGGAAAGTGGCAACAGAAGCTCTGTGTGAACGCGCATCCCGCGGACGCGGTGGAAAAGCGAACGCTGCAAAATAAATAAGGAAGCGATCTAATAAAAAGGAAATCAATAAATCAAACTACAATAAAAACGGGACAATGACTGAACTTAAAACGGCCGCGGAAGCGAAGGAGCGTTTAAGATCTCTGATTGCGACACGCAGAGGGAAACTTGGAGTGTGCACAAGGAGAATAAATGAAACAAAAGCCTTGATGACTGAAGGGGAAAATATTGATGATGTTGACAAATCTATGTATATGTTCAAACAAGCTGTGGATGAGTTTAACAAGGTGCACATTGCTGTTCAAGAGCTCTTATCAGAAGAGGAAAAAGAAACGGACACTCTGGACTGGTATGAGCCCAGAGTGATGAACTTCAACTACTTAACATATGAGGTTAAAACATGGAAAAGGGAACAGAGTGCACAGTTAAAGGTTGACCCACTGGACAGCATATCAAACATCTCAAGGAAAACAACTGCATCAACCACTTCTTCTGCTGCTCGGCTGGCTTCAGCTGAGAAAGCAGCTCTGGAGGCAAAATCTGCTGCATTAAAGGAAAAACATTCATTGCAGTTGCAGGAAACTATAATCAAATCAAAAATGGAAAAAGTGGAACTGGATGCAGAAATTGCAGTAGCATATGCAAAAATAAAAGTACTCCTAAACCCAAATGTAACAGAGTCTGATGGTGATGCTATGAATGAATATTTTGAGGGAACAAGCAAACAGGAAAATGTGGAACAAACCTTTGCAGACACATCTGCTTTGGAATTCATTCAATTAGGTGCTGTGCCTAAAACTCCACTACAGAGAACGGTTGGTGGCATTCATGATAGCTCTCAAGTGACAACAAGGGCTCCAACCCCACACCTGGAAAACCCTGCAACCAGTCATATCACTCATGAAAACATCAGCACTGTAGCGGATACAGGTGTTTCAGATTAATTCTGCTATTAGAAATTAATCTGATGATTAATAATACTTTAATATTTTATTAAAGTTCAAAAGGGGCACCACCATTCATTCAAGAATGGAAAAATAATAGCAAATTGTCTCGTTTAATCAATGGTTTATTTTCAAATGTTGATTACTTTAAGGTTCAGTTAAATGAATCAACATTAATAAATCCTAGTCTCAATGATCATTTCCATAAAATAATGTAATCAAATAATTACTATTATAAATTTGGTAATATGATCTTAACACTGAAGGCTACAGAGTCTTTCACTTGTTGATTGTTGACACTCCAATAATATCCACACAAATAAATCACAAACACTTCTGGTTACAATATAAGAACATTTATTTTAACCACGATGAAACTTAAGGTAACATCCGTTTTATACACGCATGAAGCAAATACACTTAATCAAAGAAAAACGTCTAGAACATTGTTGTTTATACAGCTATGTACCAATGTGTGTGTGTGTGGGAGTGAGTGAGTGCGTGTGTGTGTGTGTGTGTGTGTGTGTGTGTGTGTGTGTGTGTGTGTGTGTGAGTGAGTGTGTGTGTGGAGCAAGAAAAAAAGGGGACGGGGAAGCTCCCACGTGACTTGGGGCGACAGACACAAAATGGCGACCCAAAATAGGCTAGGTTAGTAATGCCACAAAATGGCGTCCCTGGATGGCTAGGCTATTCTATTCTACTTCCACCCGAAGGGGGAAGTACTCAAAAGGGCATCTATCTTTAGAACAAAGGACCTGACGATGGGATTTGAGGCGGGGAATTTCGAAGAGCTACTAGCCATTTAAAAGGGGTTCTACCAAAGATCTTAGCACCAATTCTATCTGATCAAGGCTACCATCTAACGTGTGTGTACGTGCGTGCAGGAGAGGAAGAGGAGGAAAGGCCACGCTTGGACGCGGAGAGGGGGGAAAAAGAAAGGTGTTAGGTTTTTAAAACATACAGCAGACTTGAAACCACACTGCAGCGTGAATGAAAAGATCGAACTTTCCGTTCTGGCTCTCCGTGGGGAAGAAGACAAACGGAGATTGATCACACAGCTTGTTTCAAAATAGCAAACACAAATTCGAAAATAAACAGTATTGTTCACACCTTAAAAAGTAAATAATAACTAAACATCTGCCCAGGTAATTATAAAGCCAAAATCTCACTTGGGGAAACTTAATTCCCACTGCTTCGTCGTCGTTGAGGCGGGTAGGCCACTCCTTTCCAGGACGGGCGAAAGGGGCCCGCGAGACGGCGATGAGCTGGTGAGGTGATCTCTGCGGTGTCAGATCGCAGGAAAAAGGCAAGAGGGCGCAGCTGATTTGGTGCGGGGATGGCGGTCGAAGATCACTCGATCGGCTATCCAGTCCGCGGTCCGAGAGGCTGAGTTTCTGGATAAACCCGCCTGCTTCTCGTGTGGTGTGGTTGCGATCGAAGACCAATTCGACCGGCTTACGTCCTTGGTCCAAAGGCAGGTTTCTGGGTAAACCGCCTGTTTCCAGTGTTCTTCTGGTCGTTCCAACGGAACAGCTTCAACACTTCGTTGCTTTAGAGATTGCCGCGGCCGCAGGCGTTAGCCTTAGTAAAACACGTGGTGGTTGATTCAGGGCTGAAGAGGGCCCTTGTAGATCTGTACAGACTTGTTGTTGTCTCTATATGTGGTCAGCCAACGGCCGCCACCAGAAAGACAGAATAAGCCGCGGGGCATCCTTTTAAAGGTCCAAGCTTTCCACCGGGGTGGAGTTTCCGGCTAGCGTTTGGGTACGCCCACCTGAAGAGGTAAAGGTGTACTGCAGTGTTTTGGCCGCACAGTGGCGGCACAGAGCTGTCCATAGGTTTGACCCCCTACAGCACAATGGTAAAAAGTCAAAGGGATATCACTGAGCTCATGATAATGCAACAAAATCTGTCTCTATTGCCTAAAAGAGAAGTGCCAGTGTTTAAAGGTGATCCACTATCATACCAACCTTTCATGCATGCATTCAAGTACTTAATAGAGGACAAGACAAGTAGTTCCCAGGATAGAATCTACTTTCTTGAACAGTTTACAGCAGGTCAGGCCAGAGACCTTGTTCGTAGCTGTATGCACATGGATGCACGAAGAGGATATTCAGAAGCAATGCAACTGTTGGCAAAACATTTTGGTGATGAGATGAAGATTGCAAATGCTTATCTGAATAAAGCGCTAAACTGGACAGCTATTAAAGCGGAGGATGGGAATGCACTTCAGGCATATTCTTTATACTTGAGGGAATGCCACAACGCCATGCAGGACTTGGAGTACATGGATGAGCTGGACGTGACATCCACCTTAAAGCTCATTGTATCCAAGCTTCCCTACAAGCTTAGAGAGAGGTGGCGTTCAAGAGCATATGAGGAATTTCAGAAAAGAAAGATTCGGGCTAAATTCATACATCTTGTTGAATTTATTGAAAATCAAGCTAACATCTTACTGCACCCAGCATTTGGTGATATTAAAGACCCAACTCCTGCTCAAAGAATATCCCCAAATAACAGGAGCACTGAAATAAGGACACTCAAAAGCAGAAGTACATTTGTGACAGCTGTGGCAGCACCTGGAGAACAAGACACCAAACAGTATGCATTTAAAGGGCAACAACACACCAACTTTAATGCTGCTAATTCAGCTGTCTGCTGTTTCTGTGAAGGCAAGCATACACTACTGGACTGCTTCAAATTTAAATCACAGCCACACAACGCAAAGGTGGAATGTTTGAAAATTAATGGATATTGCTTTGGTTGCTTAAAGAAGGGTCACATGAGCAAAGACTGCAAGACAAAACTAGACTGCCAAACATGGCAGCGGAAACATCCAACCCTGCTACATATTGACACCAGAACCTCAGATAAGGAACCCCTGCTAAACCGCAATTCCCCAGCACCAAAGCAGACATCAATAAACAGTGTACAAGTGTCGGCGGATGATGCAACAGGGGCCGGTAAAGAATGTGCTCTCGCTATTGTTCCAGTTCAAGTTAAAGCTGCAAAAGGAAGTAAGTGCATTCAAACTTACGCTTTCCTTGATCCGGGAAGCTCGGCCACATTTTGCACTGAAAAGCTGATGAACCAACTGAATGTGACCGGACGCAAAACTGACATTCTGCTGCGGATGATGGGACAGGAAAACAATGTGAGCTGCTATGAGATCACAGGACTGGAAGTTGGCAATCTAGATGGAAATGAATTTATTGACCTACCTGAAGTTTACACACAAGCTAAAATCCCTGTTTCAAAGGAAAACCTACTCACCCAATCAGAACTCAGAAAATGGCCTTACCTCTGTGGAATCCAAATGGAAGAGATTGATGATTGATGCTGACATTGAAATGTTGATAGGAATGAATGTTCCTAAAGCGATGGAACCCAGGCAGATAATTAACAGCCAGAGTAATGGACCATACGCAGTGAAGACACTTCTCGGATGGGTGGTGAATGGGCCCCTCAAGTCTTCATCTGCAATGGATAAACATAGTGCATCAATGACAGTCAATTGTCATTGAAGTGAAGAAAAGACAGAAAACGACAAGAAGGCTGAGAAAGAATTGGACAAAGAAGAAGAAGAAGAAGAAAAAGAAGAAGAGGAGGAAGAGGACGGGGATGATGCAGAAGAGGAGGGAGAAGGAGACGGTGCTGCAGAGAAGGACAGTGGACGATGAGATGCTCCAGACAGCTCTATGTGAAGTGGAATTAATACTTAACGACAGACCCATCACGACTGTATCAACTGATCCTAACGACTTAGAACCCCTAACACCGAACCACCTACTGCAACTGAAAGCTAAACCTCTCATGCCACCTGGACTCTTCTGCAAAGACGACATCTACAGCAGGAAGAGATGGAAACAAGTCCAATACATCGCAGATCTGTTCTGGCAGAGGTGGATAAAGGAGTATCTGCCACTCATGCAGCAACGCCAAAAGTGGACTAACACCAGAAGAAACTTCAACATCAACGATGTGGTGGTCATCGTAGATGAGACTGCACCAAGGAACTCATGGCCCCTTGGCCGTGTTGTAAAGACTTTGCCCGGGCCCAAAGGTCTCGTCCGAAGTGTTCTGGTCCGAACAAAGACGAATACCCTGCAAAGGCCCATCGATAAGCTCTGTTTGCTTTTGGAAGCTGAAAACTGAGCTTAATAACATGAAGAATGCCACTGTGCATACACACACATACACATACACACATATATGCCCCTCTACAAATGGCCCTGCACACACCTTCCTTGCATACATGAACTCTGCGTTCACTGGACTGGTTATCCCTGCCTAAGAGACATTCATGCAACATGAACTTTTGGGGGGAATTCAAGAGGGGATTATGTAAATTGTGTTCTATTGAATCTGATATTTAAGTAGGATGTGATGGTGTAAAGCTACTTGACATATTTTTGAAGGATTTAATTGATTAATATTTGTACTTACCTGGCTCCATATAGTTAATTTAAGTAATTGTTTTGTGGTAACATCACAATTAGGGGCCGGTATGTTGGAGCCATTTAGAGATTTTTTGTGTTTAAAATATTTTAAGTAAATACATTTTTAGTTTATGGCAAATTATGATTTATGAATTAAGTGTAGGAAATATTAATCATGTTTATTCATATGTATATCAACGCATTTTGTTTATGTGGTGATTGGTAATGTGTGTCACCTGGGGTGTCGTGCTCTACCTTATAGGGGAGGGACTTTGCTTTCATTCAGGTTGGAAGGCAGAGAGCCAACAGTTTTTTGATCACGCTCACGCTCGCACATCACTTCATATTATCTCACATTTAGAAGTATTTTTGTCTAGTAAGAACCCTGTTTTTTGGCCGCAAATCAGTGACATTGTTTTGAGTTTTTTATGTTTTTTTTATTGGAAAGTCCACCGGAGTTTTGTTTAATAAATCACACTCAACATCAAATTAAACGATCTCTGTGCGTGCTTACCAGGGTTTTTCCTGGCTCAGAATGGGCCTTTGGGGGGTCAGTACGCGACCGACTTTTTTTGGTGACGCGACAGTAAAGGCAAACGGTTTGTGTATTTTAAGAGGGGTGTTGGGTTGGGAGAGGGGTGTTTCTGTCCAGCTCAAGAGCATTTCAGTCAGCCTGTCAATCACTGCGTTACCATGGAGCTCACTGACGCTTATGAAATCACAATAAACAACCTGTAGATATGAAGTCAAAATACTAATAATGACTAGGCCTACCTATTTAATACTCTAATTGTTTCTAATTGATCTAAACCATGGAAGAAGGTAGGGCTGCTCGATTATGAAAAAATCATAATCATGATTATTTTGAGTAATCACATTGTGTTATCACGATTATTAAAGACAGTTAATCATTGATTTAAGAACATTATGCATTTATTTTACTTTTAACAAGGTTTTTTTCTAAAAACACCATGACTTTGGACTTTAAACAAAGGCCTAATTGAACTGAAAACAGGGAGAATAGAAATAGGCTAAATAAGTGAAACAAATTTTAATAATTTAATAAAAACAATATGTCAAAATTAGGGATGTCCATGGTTAACTGGTTAACCGTTAAGAAGATCTTTAACCGGTTAATACTAAAGGTTAAATGGTTAAAAAAATTAAATAATCGTAATTTCTCTGAAATCCGGACTCTTATTTTAATATCGCTAAACCGGATGTAAGAATGCCAACTGTCGGTAAAGAATGAAAAGAGTCTGTAGGCTACTCTCAACTTTACAATAGGTCCATGGTACGCTCCCAGAAAGATAGCCAGTCACAACTTATGGTCACAACACTCCCGTGTCATATCGTTTGTATAATTTAATTAACAGCGTGGGCTCCCGCTAGCTTAATATAGCGCTAGCATTAGCCTTCTTGAGGTGGATGCTGTCCTGCATCTATCACCGTCTCAGTGAGTGTGAGAGAGTGACAGCCAGGCAGTGAGTGCCCCTGCACAGACACAGAGAGATCTGCCATGCTTGTGTGCCAGGATCAATAGCGAAAATCCGTCATAAACAAAAACGTTAAGTATCGTTATGCAGTACTGATAACATCTGAGCTTATTAATATTACAGTCTTTCAAAATGTTGCCCCGTGCTCAGCACTACTTAGCACCGGGTTTCGGTAGGCTACCCATCCCCTAAGCCTGTGTGTGTGTGTAAATGTCCCTTTTCAGTCACTTATTGCACTTTCTGCTCCTACATTCTCATACTAGACCTCTTCTCACAACAGACAAGGTGTCGTGTGAATGTCAACATGTAGGCATTTAAATTGGCTACTGGTCCCTGAATTGTTTTTAAATTAATATGCCGGTCCATGGAACTAAAAAAGGTCTGGAGCCCTGCTATAATGCTTCATGTATTTCACTATAAATAGGCTACATTAAATCTTAACGGTTAACCGGTTAATAACCGTTAATTTTGGTGGTTAACCGGTTAAAGAAAAATTATAAATGGCCATCCCTAGTCAAAATTAAAATAACCAGTTGTAAATGGTGTTGATAGGGCACGTCTTTTGCTAGCATTGAATGTAAGGGCATGATTTATTTATTTATTTAACAAATTGGTCGGGATGTTTATAGGTGCAAATCAGGTCGTACATGGCTTTTTTCTGTGTCTGCATCATTTTAACTCTCTCTCTCTCGCGGTCGCGTATGTTACGTGACTCGCGTGTCCGCGCGTGACATATCTTGCACATTATTTTAGTTTGTTGTGAGTCTGAAGTTTTTTCAGACAACACAATTAGTTTTACTTTTATTCTCGTCATATAGAAGTTTTCAAACACCCGGCAAAGCGCAACATCTCCCTCGTACTCTCTGGACCAGCCGATCCCTGCGTTCCAATACCCGTTCAACAGGCCCTCGTTCACTTGCCCTAGGCACTTGACATATCTTGCACATTATTTTAGTTTGTTGTGAGTCTGAAGTTTTTCAGACAACACAATTAGTTTTACCTTTTATTCTCGTCATATAGAAGTTTTTCAAAACACCCGCAAAGCGCAACATCTCCCTCGTACTCTCTGGACCAGCCGATCCCTGCGTTCCAATACCCGTTCAACAGGCCCTCGTTCACTTGCCCTAGGCACTTGCCCTCGGGGGAATCCCCGCCGCCATCTTAAGTGTCGTTCCAATTGTCTGGAAACTGAAGTGAACTTCGTGAGATAGACCCTCGAGGGCTGAGTGATCAAGTGAACATCCATGGTCACTTCGAGGTGGATATCACCCACAGTGCATTGCAGTTCGTCTTCTTCTTCTTCTCCTTTTATTTTCCGGTAGACTGTATGCTTTTAGGGACATCGCGGCCACCCGCAGGGACAAATATATATATATATATATATATATTATATATATATATATATATATATATATATATATATATATATATATATATATTTATATTATATATATATATATATATATATATATATATATATATATATATATATATATATATATATATATATATATATATATATATATATATATATATTATATATATATATATATATATATATATATATATATATATATATATATAATATATA